>JACBKR010003257.1:0-30279 GCA_014218235.1 Colocasia esculenta
GATGCTCTGATGTTTGCGAAAGTATGCGCAATTGTCGTTACCATACTCGTTGTTCGCGTCTCCCTCCGATTTATTCCGCTGCTAAATTGGAGGGGCATGACAGAAATACCCTGGCAAGCACGGAGGAGTGTTTCTTCTGGTCCGAGACTTCACCACGATATCATCCACATAGACTTCAACATCAATATGAATCATGTCGTGGAAGATAGCTAACATTGCTCTTTGATAAGTGGCGCCGGCATCTTTAATCCAAACGGCATGACCACATAGCAATATGTTCCCCATGGGGGGTGAAGGAGGTTTTCTCTTGATCCTCCGGGGCTAGACGAATTTGATTGTAGCCTGAATACCCATCATGAATGATAGAGTTTCGAACCCTACAGTATTATCAATCAGAACGTCCAAGTGAGGTAGGGGGAATCATCTTTAGGACATGCCTTGTTTAAGTCCAAGAAGTCTATGCAGATTCACACCTTCCGTCCTTCTTCATGACCGGGACGATGTTCGCCACCCACAATGGATAGAGGACTACACGGAAACTTAGCCATGTGTAGTTTATCAATTTCCTCTTTCATTTTCAAAGCGATGTGGGGAGGAACCTCCTTAACTTTGTTTGATGGCAACTTCCCCTGGCTTCAAGATCAGCCTGTGTTCCACCAAATTAGGGTCAATGTCGGGCATGTCATCGTAGGACCAGGCAAAGGAATCCTTAAACTCCCTCAACATTCTATGAGCGCTTCTTCTTCTTCGGGAGGGAGGCTGGAAGCTATGGTTAAAAGCCTGGGGTCCTCTTCAGTTCCCACGTTTACCTCTTTAGTGGGCTCATCGACTGCTAAGGTAGGTTCATCGAATCTCCTCATACCACTAGCATATGCCTCAGTAGCATCCTCTATCTCACAATCATTCTCATCTAAGGGTCTCCTTCGGCTACCATTTCATAAACTCCGAAACCATCGTCTAGCCTTTCCTCTATATGCAGATCCTCTAAGTTCAAAACCACTGCTTCTTGGACGAACTCTTCAGGAAAAGGCCTGGGTGCCCATCTCCAAGGGCAAACCAAGACTGTGGCCAGCACTAAGAAATTCACAAAACGGCCTGGATACTCAGAATGGGCTGCTTTCTCATTTCCTTCACAATCGGACCATGGCCCACTTACCTGGTCCTTGTATGAACACTTCGTCAGAGGGGCCGTGCAGCCCGGATATAAAACTACTACAGAGGCACTAAAATCAGCTTACGAGTCCTTAGAAGAGCAGCGACCCAATAAGAAGAAGAGAGCCGAGGCAGCTACGGAGGACCCAGATCAGGAAGATGTCATCTCATCAGTCAGTCTACTGTTTGAAGAACCAGAAGCTGGGGCAGAAGAGTCAGAATTAGAAGACCTTGTTTCTGCTGTCAATCATCTGTTCAACGAAGAAGACATGCCGCAAGTAGCAGTATTATCAGCATCAGCAACCCCACCAAGCGACAGTTGCTTGTATTTGGTGAGAAAGTCAGCCAACCAACTCAACCGTTTCAGCAAAGGAGCTCTGGCCAGGGTTTTCCCGGCCTCCCATTCATCTTATTTTATCCAAGCTTGTTTATAATTTTGATGTTATTCCTTGTCTCCCCCCTTTATTATTCAACTCTCTCCCAACGCCGTGAGGCATTAATTCGTCCTTCACCCTCTTCACCATCTTCTTCAATGGCTCGATTCTGTCTTCTCCCGAAGCCTTTTAATGTAATGTAGTTTCTTTCGTCAAATATATATATATATAATCAGAAAAATCCAAAAATCCAAAAATATGTGTGTACCCCCCATTCATCTTCTCTCCTCTTTCTTCGGATGGCGATCCCCATCTTCCTCCTCCCCTTTCTTCGAACGGCGATCCCCATTCTCTCCTTCTCTGTTCATCGGACGGCGATCCCCGTCTTTCTACTCTTTTCTCCCTGCTTTCTGCCTTCTGCCTCCAACTGTTGGTTTCCCTACTCCCTTGATGGCGATCCCCGTCATCCCTACGTTTTCCTCTGCTCCGACGGCGATCCCTGTCACCCCGCACTCCTGCTCTCCTGCTTCGACGGCGATCCCCGTCACCCCGCCTCCTCCTTTCCTCTCAGATGGTGATCCCGCCTTCTCCTCTCTTGTGCAAACCGTGCCTTCGTCTGACTGACTGACATGGTCACGTTGGGTGTTCTGGGCGAGGGGCCTTCTGTTCCCCCGCGCCCCGTTCCTGCAGCCGGCACCCTGGGCTCGGGTGGCCGCCTCTTCCTCCAGCCCTGTCGGAGGACCCTCGCGGCCCTGCCGCACCTTTTCTTGCTCATCCAATAAACTGGACACTCCTCCAGAATCTCCTGTAAATATTGGGCTTAGTTTAGAATTGGGGTAGAATTTAGCAAGTTCTCGTCCCCATCTAGGAGAAGAAGGGTAATGGCATACCCGAAGGTATCTGCTTGACTTAGTTCAAAGGTGCGGCGCTCTCTCAGAAATTGTCAAACTACATGGAATACTAGAAACTATAGTATCAGATCGAGATGCAAGATTTACTTCTCATTTTTAGAAAGGATTACAAGTAGCATTGAGAACCAAACTATTATTCAGTACGGTATTCCATCCCCAAATAGGTGGTCAAACTGAAAGGACTAATCAGGTGGTAGAAGATATGCTCTGAGCTTGTGTATTAGACTTTGGAGGAAACTGGAATGATCGTCTAGATTTGATTGAGTTTGCTTATAATAACAGTTACCAGTCAAGTATACAAATGGCACCTTTTGAAGCATTATATGGCAGAAATTGCAAATCTCCTATCTGTTGGGATTAAAATAGGTACAAAGCAGCATTACTTGGTCTTGAAATAGTGCAGAGTACCACTGAAAAAATTCAAGTGATTAAGGAATGGTGAGAACTGCTCAAAGTCGTCAGAAAAGCTATGCTTATCAAAGAAGACGAGATTTGGAATTTCAAGTGGTGCTCATGTGTTCTTGAAGGTGTCACCAACTCATACAATTCGGAGATTTGGAATGAAGAGCAAACTAAATCCAAGTTTATTGAGCCATTTGAAGTTCTGGAACGAGTTGGTGAGGTAGCATATAGGTTGGCATTGCCAACACAACTTTCTAGAATTCATTACGTCTTCATGTATCAATGCTCAGGAAATATGTGTATGATCCTTCACATATATTCAGTTTGATGATACAGAAGTACAAAAAGACTTGACTTATGAGGAGAAACCAATTATGGTATTGGACAGGAAAAAACAAGAACTTGAATGAAGCATATTCCAATGGTCAAAATATAGTAGAACAAGTATAGGAATGAAGAAGCCACTTGGGAACGAGAAGATGTTATCAGAACCAAATACCCAGAATTATTTACAGATTAGTACCAACTACAATTAAATTGACATATTAGTTAAATTTGGAGGTGCAATTTTTCTTAGTAGGGGAGGAAATGTAACACCTCAACTTAATATCAAGTATGAAGCTATAAGTCTAACATGTCAGCACCAAAAAATCATTCAAAGATTTACATTGTTCCATGTCGGTACCATTTTCGGACACGTGTACACGACAGGGTGTCACTAGATTTTGACAACGAAATTTAAGTTTGAAATTACCATAATTACCAGAAAAATATGTTGATTCAAAAATATGGATATTGAGAATTTTTGATGTACGATTAACGAGGTAAATTTGATTTATCTATTTTTAGGACAATTTGTACCTGATAAATGTTTATTTTAGAAAATCAAATAAAAATTACTATAAAACTTACCACGTTGTAATTAGATTGTGGTTGAAATTTCATTTTGATTAGATGTCATTTAAATATTAAATTAATGTTCTAAAGAGACCTAACTAAATAACAATCTATTTACGTAAGCTAATTGTTCCTTCACCTGGAAATAACTTGCATCCAAGTGTGAACATGTGTAGGTAGGGTAGGCACGTGTAAGAGTGTACATATGAATTAGTGAAACATATGTGTGTGTGTATCAAAAGAAATAATAAGATAATAACAATAAAAGGATAAGCATTTCTGCATGTACATACATACCTGTAAGTGTGTGCTTGTTAGTGTAACATGCATGAGTGTGTGAGGTGTTAAGAGAAAGTGCGTGCAATGATGAGAAATTCGTGTGAGAGTGTGGAAGTGTTTAGCATGCATATGCAAGTATATATATGTATAGATAGAAAGGGGTTGGCAGTGGAAGCATTTGAAGAAGAAGAAATGCCAGGAAGAAGGAGTTTCGCAGAAGGAGTAAAAGCTAGCTAGGTTATGTGGAAGAAATAAAAGAAGGAAGTAAAGTACAAGGTAGGTATCTTCACATTACCTTAAGATAGTAATGTTTCCCTTGATCCTTAATCAAGTTTATAAATCATGAATTTTAATTAACATAGATCAGAAACAAATATTTCATCTGAAGTTTCAATTTAAAAGACCATCATGTGATTCCGGATCATTTATATATTATGTATTTTCTCTTGATACTATCACAGGCCTCTGTAATTTCTTATGAAATTAGAATTCATTATTATTTTCTCAAAACTTGATATTGATATATGTAGCATGTTCTTTGATAGAGGACATGAGGTTAAATTCTGTTAAGACCAATCTCTTTGAATAGTAGGTTCTGAAAAGCCAGAATAGTGTCAACACGTACCCTTCAGAGAGTCGACACTTATCCTTCAGAGAGTCGACACTTACCCTTCAGAGAGTTTGACACTTATGCTTCAGAGAGTCGACACACACCCTTCAGAGAGTTGAAACATGCCCTTTAGTGTGTCACATATCCTTCAGTGTGTCAACACACTCTTTCATCAAGTTGACACACCCTGGACTCAGGTCGACCTAACCCATCAGTCAGGTTGACACACCCTGTACTCAGGTCAACCTAACCCTGTTTCAAGTGACCCAGGTTGACACACTTAGTGACTCAGGTCGACACACTCAGCGTTTTAGGTCGACACACCATATTAATCAGAGTTCTTTCTTGAAATAACTTTTACATGAATTATGATATATTACATTCCAAATTTACTTGAAAACTTATTAAGTTACTCACTCTTCTAACAGTAATTATAAAGTATTCATGGATCAACTCTTACATGTTAGCTTGTTTCATATTTCTAGAAAAATTCACTTGCAATGTCTAGAACTTGAGATCTCTAGATCTCTCGTGGATTTACAATGCTAGAATGAGCCAATTAAAGGGCCCTAACTTGATTCTTGGCGGAGCACCCAAAGTACTTGTGCTCATGGGAGTGTGAATGGTCTGGTGTGGCATTGCACCTATAGGACATGTTAAATTTCTAGACATTTGGTTTTAGATAGTGTACCTGTGAGTACTTGATGCTTAATATCTAGTTGTTCGATACATGAAAAATTCTCACTTCCTGAGAACTTACCCTTATAAACATGTTTTAATGACTCTTCTTGTTTCTAATTTTATTTTTTACTTGATAGTACATGCCTAACATCCTTACAGTGACATTCTTGCAACACATGATTCAAGGTGTCTATTTAAGCTTGATATACTCTCTCATTACCATGTCAATTTTTAGTATACTTATTCATCAAGTTTATGTACCAATGTTTTAAAGTCTTAATCACTTAAACCTCGAGCAATGTGAATTTACTTATTGGGCTATTAGCTCATAATGTGATTACAACACTTTTTCCAGGTTCTAGTGAGACTGATAAGGAAGAGGGAGAGCAAGGGACAGAGGAGTAGACCAGAAGAACCACTTTTATACTTTTCTTTTTGTCTCTTATTGTACAGTTACTGGTACTTACCAAGTAAAGAACTATGACTGTGTGATATAAGGTTATTATATGGAAATATAATGTCATGTTTGCTTCTATCTGCATGTTGTTACACTTAATTGAATGAACTCTATGTGCACCCAGGTTTTTCGCTGCACTTGGGGCGTCACATAGCTCTCTATCTCTCTCAAATACACAAAGACACAAAGAGATCAAATGAGGAAGAAGGAAGATGGCTTGAATGCTTCAGCTTGAATGGCTCGAGCTCTCTCCTTTTATGCTTTGAGTGTGTATGGAGTGGATGCTCACTAGATGTACACTCTTTGTGTAGCAACCTGAATTTTCAATTTTTTTAATATCAAATTTTTTTGGAAAATCCAAAGGAAAAAAAATTAATTAAAACCCATAAATGAAAAGAAGTAATGGGCTTTGTTAATGGACCCTCTAGAATTTATTGAGGCCAAAATAGGGATTTTTAAAAGAGGAATAATAGAATAATACCTAAAATTCGTATATTAAATATTGCCTAAATAGAAAAGGGGTTAATAAATCATTAAAATAGCTATTTGTGTTGGAAGTGGATTCCTAGCTTACCCTAATTGGTTTGCCATGAAATTGCATCCCAGCCTAACCCAATTGAGAGTTGGAAAGCTTGGAAGGGGGATAGAAATAGGAAATCTCAGAATTAAATAGGATTAGAGTTCTATAGGAAATAGAAACCCAAGTAGCTTAAATACTCTCTAAAATTTCCATGGTCGGCCCTAACGCGTGGTTGGGGCTTGCTGGACGAGGAGAGGTGGCCAAGGAGGAGGGAATTCGTGGGAGAGGGTTGGACCAAGCTTCAACCTGAGTTCTTCAAGTTCTAACCCTAGAAGATCAAACGAGTCAAAGGTAGGCATTCTCATGAGCAAAAATTATAAATTTCGTCTGTAGATTGTTCCAACCATCAGGAACAAAAGCCCTCTGGTTTCATAATTTTCTATCGAGCCAATATTTCTTCTTCATTTTTTAAGTTCTGCACTCGTCATGACCCGACCTTTCATCTAAAATCTAGAACTTCAGAATACTCAACCCATGCTATGAAATTTTAACTAGAGATACTGATGGATGTTAGGCATCATTTTCCTCTGAAAGCCCTAAATTTCATCCATCCTACTACTCGAATTAATTCTTGCATCTCAACTGTACACTGTCCATGTTCTTCGTGAATAAACATGTTTGAAGCATGCCGAAACAACATTGTTTTCAAATCCTATTTACTGTAAGTACCCTCACATGTCTAGATCAGTTTGCAAGTGATTTTGTGATTATTCATACACTGGCAATTAGTTATGAATTTCTAAACGAACCTTTGTCAAAATAGGGCAACTTGGACCGCAATCCAAGGTGCTGCCCTTTTCCCGCTCGGATCAGGCCCAGGACCTGATAACGCGACGACACGATAGGCCGCATTCTCAGGGCCATCGCGACACAGTACCTATCGCGTTCTGAACACGACAGGCCACCCTATCGCGTTATGGCAGCCTGCTCTGGCCGACCTGTCGCGACCTGTGCATGACCCGGTCGCGTTCTAATCTCACCTGTCGCGACCCTTATAGGGGTACGTCGCGATTTGGGGTTTTTGCAAGACACCCCCTCTTTATGCAAGTTTTGATTTTCTACAGTAATATCATGCCTGTAACTTTCTTAAACACAGAAAATGAAGTTATTAATCTTGGATATATTTAATTAATTAAAATCTTTCACATGAGCTTTCATGTCCATGATCTTCATGACACATGCACACACTTTGAACCATCTAATATGGCTTAACTTGGCATGAAAATATCTCATAATACACCTAGTAATTTATTTCAATATATATTTCAATTGCCATATTTTTAAATGAACTGTCTTCATTTTCGTGCGACGTTTTGGGCTAACCGTTAACGACGCTCCACTGTTCTAGAATTCTCTACAACATCGAGCACTTGTTTCTCTATACACACTTTTTCTTGACTTGCACGAACTCTCCGTCGGTACTCCTTCTGTCGGACTAGTGAAACCTTGTTCAAGGCCTCTGTAAGTCTCCTCTGTCCATGGATTCCCACATGGTCGATGAGCTGGTTGTACTCTAACACCTGTGATACCCTTTAGGGATCAATATGATCCAAACGGCTTTTAGAAGTTCGCTCTTATCTTGAATCATGCCGGACCTCTGGACCTGTGCAATACTTGGCCAGTGGAAGGGTAGTGATTCCACCTGACTGCCAACACCAAGTACGCGTGTTGTGCAACTGTTACTATCCCCCGTTACTTGACGTTTATATGCGTTGACCTGTAGTTCTCATCTCTACTCGACTCGCTCATCTATTCACACTGTAACGACCCAGAATCACGCATTACCAGTAACAACCAGTAACCCGAATTCGACCTGTAACCGACGAGACAAGCTCGGAAGGGTAGGAAGTGAAAGTCCGAGGAGACTATATGTAAGAAGAACACACCATGCAAAGCAGTGTAAAATTCCATTATATGAACATATCATATACAATCTCAGAGTCTGAGACAAAGTACAGAGTACAGAAGTACAACAAAGGTACAAACTCACTGCAGCTAGGGAGCACCAACACCGGAGTGGCTAGACTCGCCTGGAAAGGGAGTCGACGAGACCCACCTGAAAGGGAAGGGAGTGAGTCTCAAGAAAAGAGACCCAGTAGGGAAAAGTAACCCCACGGCAACTAAACTAAAGTGCGGAAAGTAAAAACTGAAAGTAAGTACACGTCGCACCACAACACAAAAATGTAAACCACGCGGCTCAGTAACACACACTCACACACACGCAAGTAGGACTCAGCTAGGGTTGTGGCTCGGCGTCCGTCACCACAGAGGCTCTCAACCCCAGCCACGTGTGCACACTACGACGCCTCTCTCGCGTCTGGTCCACGACCGGTTTTTCCCCTACGCTTGACCCTAGCGGTAGAGAAGGGGCTCCACGGAGAACGGCTCAAACCACCAAAGGAGTACGCACAGGACAGAGTCACACTCGATGTCCGGCTCAACTAGCGGAGGACAACCACATAAACTAGTCTCGTATAGGAGTCGCACCCACGCCTAGGTACACAACAGAAACGGGTGACTGATGGAGGGAAACACTTCTCTCATCAATCTACACTACCAGAAAATCATAATGACAATCTAACACCTAGATTATCCAACCACCCTCAATTCCGGCATGATATAACCCAAACCCTAAACCATGATTTGCACATCAATAAGTTAATTGGACATGCTGTTTACTGGGGAAGGTTACAGGGGTTAAGTCCCTACCTCAGAACGCTTAATCAATCCCCAAACAGCCACCAATCGCGCCGGATCTCCCCGAAGACTCCGCGCGAATCACGCCAAAACCTTGCGATTCCCGCCTGATCTAGCAACGCCACACGATCCGGGGCTTTCCATGAGCTCAAATCACTCAACAGAAGCTACAGGAAACAAGAAAGGCTAAGGTGAAGGAGGAAGGAAAAAGAAGAAGAAGCTCTGCTCTCGGGCTGTCCTATTTCAACAGGACTGGTTAGTCGACGTCCACATCTGTGGTCGCCAACTGAACCGCCAACAGACTGACGTCCATACCCCTGCCACTGAGTTCAACCTCAGACGTCCACATCGCTGGACGCTGACTCAGACTAACGGCAGCCCTGGCCGTCAACAGCAATCAACGACAATGGTCCTTGTCGTCGACCACACAGAGACCACTATAGACCCAATAAGGATCCATTAAAAACCCGAGACCTTACAGCTCTCCCCCCTTAAGGATTTTGTCCTCAAAATTCAAACAACACAAGGAAAGAAGAAGACTCACCAAAGAGGTACGGAAAATGCTCGCGCATCTCGTCCTCTCCGCTCCCATGTCGACTCGCCACCGGAGTGCCGCTGCCACGCAACACGAACTAAAGGGATTGCCTTGTTCCTCAACCTCTGAACTCGGCGATCCTCAATGTGCAACGAAACTCTGGTACAGTCAACACTGGAGTCACCTCAGACCACTCTGCACTCTGCAGAACGTGAGACTCGTCAGCAAGATATCTCCGAAGCATCGACACGTGGAACACATCTCGTGCACTGCTGCCAACTCTGACGGAAGCTCAAGTCTGTACGCCAACCTCCGACACGCTCAGAAATGGTAAAAGGCCCAATAAAGCGAGGACTCAACTTTCCACGCTTACCGAACCTCACCACTCCCTTCATAGGAGACACACGAACAAACACCTGGTCTCCTACCTGAAACTCGAGCGGTCGTCTGCGCTGATCTGCATAACTCTTCTCTGCCGACTCTGAGCTGACTGAAGCCTCTGTCTCCAAGCTGAACTACCTCAACTGACTGCTGAACCAACTCCGGTCCCGTGACAACTCGTTCGCCAACCTCGAACCAGTCAAGAGGAGTGCGACACGGTCGTCCGTACAAAGCCTCATATGGTGCCAAACCGATACTGGAGTGATAACTATTATTATATGCGAACTCAACCAACGGAAATGACTGTCCACGACCCCTGCCACTCCAGGCAACAAGCTCTAAGCATGTCCTCCAAAGTCTGGATAGTCCGCTCTGACTGACCGTCTGACTGAGGGTGGTAGGCGGACTAAAAGCCAACTCTGTCCCCAAAGCTCTCTGGAAACTGCGCCAGAACCCAGAAGTGAAGCGAGGATCCCTGTCTGACACGATAGAGATCGGCACTCCATGCAAAGGAACAATCCGCTCTACGTACAACGCGGCCAACCTACTCACACCCCAACTAGTCCTGACAGGCAAGAATCTGGCAGTCTTCGTCAATCTGTCCACAAGAACCCAAATGCTATCAAAACCTCCAGCTGTCCTCGGCAAACCACAAACAAAGTCAGTCGTAACATGGTCCCACTTCCACATCGGAATCTCTAACGGCTGCACAAGTCCTCCCGGACGCTGATGTTCGGCCTTCACCTGCTGACAGACCAAACACCTAGCAACAAAAGCCGCTATGTCTCTCTTCATCCCAGGCCACCAAAACTGACGTCTCAACCTGTGGTACATCTTGGTCGCCCCTGGATGAATAGAGTACCTGGAACCATGTGCCTCCTGCAACACGACTCTCCTGATAGACTCCTCAACAGGAACATAGAGTCTACCTCGGAACCTAACAGTCCCGTCCTCACAAAGCTCAACCTCTGGAAGAAGCAACACACTGCACACTCGGGATCTGCCTGCTGAGCCTCAGCAACCTGTCTCACACCGCGGGAGCTGCTAACAAACTGCCCAACACACACTGATGACGACTGGATGAAACTCTGAAAGATCCCTCTGTCGCAGACTGCCACAACTGCCACTCACTAAGCATCAGATGACTCATCTGTGCTTTCCTACTCAAGGCATCTGCAACTACATTCGCCTTTCCAGGCTTATACTCAATGCTGAAATCATAGTCCTTCAGATATCCATCCATCGACGCTGCCTCATATTCAGATCCCTCTGAGAAAACACATATCTCAAACTCTGGTGGTCGGTACGGACTACAAAACTCACTCCGTACAAGTAAAGACGCCAATCCGCAAAGCAAACCCACTGCTGCAAGCTCTAGGTCGTGGGTCGGGTAACTCTCCTCGTGGGGCTTAAGCTGGCGAGACGCATAAGCCACCACTCGGCCTTGCTGCATCAAGACCGCACCCAAACCAACACCTGAAGCATCTGTGCAAACCTCAAAACCCTCCTCACCTGAAGGTAAGGCAAGAACTGGCGCCGACGTAAGCAGACGTTTCAACTCTATGAACTCTGCTCACACTGATCCGACCACTCAAACGGAACTCCCTTTCTCGTCAACCGAGTCAAGGTGCAGCAACCTGAAAAATCTCGAACAAACCTGCGGTAGTAACCTGCCAAACCCAGAAAGCTACGAATCTCAGACACAGATCTGGGACTCTCCCACTGCAAAACTGCCTCAACCTTCGCTGGATCTACTGAAACTCCCTCACCTGAGATCACGTGCCCCAAGAAGTGAACCTGTTGTAGCCAAAACTCACACTTTCTAAGTTTGGCATACAACTGGTGCTCTCGCAAAGTCTGCAACATGATCCTCAGGTGCTCGGCGTGCTCCTCCTCCGAAGCGGAGTACACCAGAATGTCGTCAACAAACACTACGACAACCGGTCCAAGAACTGGTGGAACACCCGGTGCATCAGATCCATGAAGGCCGCTGGAGCATTGGTGAGCCCAAACGGCATCACCAAAAACTCAAAGTGTCCATATCTGGTCCGAAAAGCAGTCCTCTCAATGTCCGAGTCTCTAATCCGCAACTGATAGTAGCCCGACCTCAAGTCAATCTTCGAGAACGGAGCAGACTGAAGCTGATCAAAGAGATCATCAATCCTAGGCAAAGGATACCTATTCTTGATGGTCACTTGATTTAGCTTCCTATAATCGATACACAACCTCAGGCTACCATCCTTCTTCCGGACAAACAAAACAGGTGACCCCCAGGAGAAAAGCTAGGACGAATATAGCCCTTCTCCAACAACTCCTCAAGCTACCTCTTCAACTCCCTCAACTCTGCTGGTGCCATACGGTACGGTGCCTGCGCAAAAGGTAAAGTGCCAGGAACCAACTCTACAGTAAACTCATCTCTCTCTCTGGTGGCAAACCAGGCAACTCTTCCGGAAAAACATCCGAAAACTCACACACTACGGGAATGTCCCCCACTCCCGAGGCAAACTGGTCAAGAGTCACTGCAGAAACTAGGAAACCCTGACAACCAGAAGCAAGTAACCTCCCTGCCCTCAAAGCAGAAACTAAAAAGCGAGAAGTAAGAGGTACGATACCCTGGAGTAGAACGCCGCTGCTCCAGGTATCCGCAAGTGCACCCTCTTCTTCTGGCAATCCATCACTGCACCATACCGCTCCAACCATCCATACCCAAAATCACATCATAATCATGCAACTGCAAGGCAAACAACGGGCTGACAACAACTGATCCTGCAACTGCACAGGTACCTCCTCGAGACAGTAGGACGTAAGGACAAAGTCCCCCGTCGGCAACTCTACTGCCAACTCAACAGACTCTCCCGAACTCAACTCTCCAGGGAGTCTAAAAAGTCCTCAGACACAAAAGTGAGAGGCACCAGAATCAAACAAACTCTAGCTGCATAACCAAAAACTGAAACAGTACCTTCCACCAGATGAGCTGCCTCCGCGTCTGCACGAGTCAAGTGGGTAACACGACCTCTACCTCTCGACCCACCAAAACCTCCGGTCTGCTGACGCTGCTGCACAGGTGCCTGCTGCTGCTGCTGCTGCTGCTGCACTCGGGGCTGCGACTGGTTCTGCTGCTGCTGCGGCACACGAGTAACAAAGGACAATCTCGCGCCATATGACCCATCTGGTCACACCGGTAACACTGCCCAGCAAAAGTACGCTGTACCTGCTGCGAAGGCTGACCTGTCGGCTGCTGAACACTCCCAACCGACTGCTGCTGCTCTGCTCTGCCTGCCTCCTATCACGCCGAAACTTCCTCCGAGATCCTGACTTCGCCGTCGTCCCAGTAGAAGTGGACGCGTAAGAAGTCATAGTCCTCGGGGTCGTCTGCACACTACCCTGCTGCTGGCGAGGCTGGGAAGGAACTACTACTGCGTCTGAACCTCTGCACTCCGAGCACGAGTCCGCAAGGTGTCTGCCTCCAACGCTGCCGCTGTCTGATAGGCCGCATCCAGTCTGTGACACGAGCAACTATCAGCGCCTGCCTGAGCTCTGGCCTCAAGCCTCTCACAAACTGCTGAGTCCTCAAACCCTCATCTCCCATAATCTGCGGAGCATAACGCCCTAACTCCACAAATCTGGCCCTGTACTGCCCCACAGTAGAGTCCCTCTGCTGCAAGTCCAGAAACTTGTACAACCTCTCCGTCCGGACGTAAGTAGGACAGAAGGCTCTCTCAAAAAAACAACAAACTCCTGCCACGGAATCTGTCTCAGTGGGCGACTGAAAGTAGTCTCCCACTCAGCGGACCACCAAGTCAACGCCTGCGCCTGCACTGGTAACTGGCTAGGAGCACTCGCTCCTCTGGAACACACTCCATGGAAGAAAAGTCCGCTCCACTGCATCTAGCCAAGCTCGCGCTACATCTGGATCAGGCTGGCCCAAAACTGAGGAGGCTGAAACTGCAAAAACTCCCTCAACACCCTCCCAGTACCACCCTGGGGTACCGGCGCGTCACGGTGCTGAGCAACAAACTGAGCCATCCCCTCAAAAAAATGAGTCATGTCTAATCCCTGAGCTACCTGAGGTGGAGGTGGCGGCGGCGGAACAATACCACTATGTGCGTCCTGTGGCAAAGGCTGCGTCTGCTGAGGTGGCGGAGCATCTCCAACCTCCGGAGAGTCGCCTGCTCGGCTACTCCCTCTCTAGGACGTCGCCTAGCGCCATAGAACTACACACAGAACAAAAATACACACATAAATACACTAACTAACTCCGGGCTACATAGCTGCACTGTACTCTTTAGACTCTGAGTTAACATGATGGTATTTCCTATATATATCTCATCAGACCAGGCTCTGATACCAAACTGTAACGACCCAGAATCCGCATTACCAGTAACAACCAGTAACCCGAATTCTGACCCGCTAACCCACGAGACAAGCTCGGAAGGGTAGGAAGTGAAAGTCCGAGGAGACTATATGTAGAAGATACACACCATGCAAAGCAGTAAAATTCCATTATATGAACATATCATATACAATCTCAGAGTCTGAGACAAAGTACAGAGTACAGAAGTACAACAAAAGGTACAACTCACTGCAGCTAGGGAGCACCAACACCGGAGTGGCTAGACTCGCCTGGAACGGGAGTCGACGAAGACCCACCTGAAAGGGAAGGGAGTGAGTCTCAAGAAAAGAGACCCAGTAGGGAAAAGTAAACCCACCGGCAACTAAACTAAAGTGCGGAAAGTAAAAACTGAAAGTAAGTACACGTCGCACCACAACACAAAACTGTAAACCACGCGGCTCAGTAACACACACTTACACACACAGCAAGTAGGACTCAGCTAGGGTCTGTGGGTCGGCGTCCGTCACCACAGAGGCTCTCAACCCCAGCCACGTGTGCACACTACAGACGCTCTCTCTCGCGTCTGGTCCACACGATCGGTTTTTCCCCTACGCTTGACCCTAGCGGTAGAGAAGGGGCTCCACGGAGACCGGCTCAAAACCACCAAAAGAGTACGCACAGGACAGAGTCGCACTCGATGTCCCGGCTCACTAGCGGAGGACACCACAACTAGTCGTCTAGATGGAGTCGCTCCCACGCCTAGGTAACACAACAAAAACGGGTACACGGTAACGCAACGCGCGTACAACAGACGGAACACACTCACGTCTGAAACCCCGTACAGTAGTAAACACCTTGTGCCACAAACAACTACTCTTATGCACAGGCGGAGTCACACTCTAAGCCTGGCCCACTTGTGCTATTAGGGCGGACATCACATGTCAATCGCCTCTAATCACACAACTCAATTCTGCTGGGACACAGGATATACGGCCTGATCGATTGCCGCCAATAAAGGGTAAACGACAACCCCTATGCCGCCAACAATAACTAAACAGCAGTCGACCTTGTCGTTTAACTCATCCCTGAAGATCTCAACGTGAACAGATGTAGACGTTGATATCTTCAGTCCCCCATACCCAGAACTGAACCGAATCGTTCAAATGGGCCGAAACACTTAACTAAACTCTGACTGATGGAGGGAAACACTTCCTCTCATCAATCTACACTACAAAAATCATAATAGACAATCTAACACCTAGATTATCCAAACCACCCTCAATTCCGGCATGATATAACCCAAACCCTAAACCATGATTTGCACATCAATTAAGTTAATTGGACATGCTGGTTTACTGGGGAAGGTTACAGGGGTTAAGTCCCTACCTCAGAACGCTTAATCAATCCCCAAACAGCCACCAATCGCGCCGGATCTCCCCGAAGACTCCGCGCGAATCACGCCAAAACCTTGCGATTCCCGCCTGATCTAGCAACGCCACGATCCAGGGGCTTTCCACGAGCTCAAATCACTCAACAGAAGCTACAGGAAACAAGAAAGGCTAAGGTGGAAGGAAGGAGAGGAAAGGAGAAGAAGAACTCTGCTCTCGGGCTGTCCTATTTCAACAGGACTGGTTAGTCGACGTCCACATCTGTGGTCGCCAACTGAACCGCCACAGACTGACGTCCATATCCCCTGCCGCTGAGTTCAACCTCAGACGTCCACATCGCTGACGCTGACTCAGACTTAACGGCAAGCCCTGGCCGTCAACACAAATCAACGACAATGGTCTTGTCGTCGACCCCACAGAACACTACAGACCCAATAAGGATCCATTAAAAACCCGAGACCTACACACACTCTCTCTGCTATCTCTCTATTCATCTAGTACTCTCATCTATTTCTTGGTACTCTCTATTGGCCATTGACTGATTGTCTAAAGATAAACAATATAACCAATGCCTGGCACTATATAAAGGGCCGGTCTAGTCCTGGGATGTGCGCCCGAAAGTGCTATTTGCCCTGGGAGTTCAATGACTAGTGTTTGCATTACACTCGAGTGCTATCTATCTTGACTATCTAAATGACAATTAAAAGTGCTATATTCTCTCGTTGTCTATTGACAACAAAGTGCTATACTATACACGTTGCGCTATTGCTATACTTGTACTATCTGTGCTATGGCCATCTTGCTATTTGTGTTTATTTCGACGCTTGTACTATATTTGAAAACTTGTGCTATTTCAATCACATGCTATCGTGCTACCTCTTACATTACTTGACTCTCTTGCTCTGTCATTAGTTACTCTACCTTTTTAATACATTAATCATTTAAGCCTACTTGATCCTAAGATTTAAGTCCTACTGGGCGTTATCGCTCACCCTGCATTATTGGTTATGTGTTCTCAGGTGAGACTGAGGAAGATGCTTACACTCAAGAGCACGGGAACGACCAAGAGTGAAGTTAAGAGTACCCTAGCGTCTTAGTATTATGTTAGAGTTGAAGTTTAGTCTTTTGCCTTATTCAATGTAATAGAGCTCTATAGAAGACTCTAATATTAGTGTTGTAACTAGACATTGAAAATTTTAATGAGATGAATTACTTTAGTATTTATTCTTGTTCAATGGTTTGATGTCTAGTTACTCGCTCTGTACGTTTATTCGCAACTACCTAGCGTTCCGATATTCCGTGTCGGGGCATGACAGTTTTGTGGCATCAGAGCCTAGGTGTTCTTAAGTATAGGATGATCTGGTGACCCGCCTCGACTAGGAGTCAATTACCCTACCTATGTGAGATGTGGTTAGAACCATGGGTAACTAGCAAAATGAAAACTCACACACGCACAAATTAATTTTACATCAATATCCTAACAACAAGTTACTTTTGTAGGAACTAAGCAAACAAGATGACTGCTGAACGTGCTCAAATGAGGGGCATGCAACAAACCATCCAAGAAACTCAACGTGCATCATGCAAGCTACCCAAGGAGGTGGAAATCGTGGCGGTGCAGGCGAGCTGCATCGTACTTCAGGAGTCTGAACCCACCTAGGTTCAGTGGATCCACGGATCTGGATTAGGCCGAGCACTGGCTAAAGGAGACATAAAGAATTTTTTGTGTTATGCAATGTGCAGTGGGGGATAAGCTACTACTAGCTACTTTCCAATTAGAAAAGGACACCCGCGCTTGGTGGGAGTCAGTACAAGCGACCAGAGCTAATGGTCAATTTCCTTGGGCCGAATTCAAGGAAGCCTTTAACTCCAAGTATTCTCGGAGTGTGTGTCCAAGAGAAGAAGGCTGTGGAGTTTGCTGCTCTTAAATAGAGGAGCTTGACTGTGGCCGAGTATGAAGCCTAGTTTCAAGACTGGCACCTTATGTTGAACATCTGGTAAACACTGAAAGGATGAAGGCTAAGCGCTTTCTCAATGGCCTTAGGCACAATACATCACTCGACTGGCCCCTCTCGACATCCAGACCTATGCCGAGATGGTAAAGAAAGCTCAACTACTAGAGGATGCTATGGACTTCACTGACCATATCAAAGGGAAGTTCGTGAAGAAGGAAATGACATCTGGTCCATCATCTGCTAAGCCGACCAACGGCAAGAAGCGTCCCTTCAACATCACGGAGGGGCCATCCAAGAAAGGAAACTCAAAGCTATTGTCCCCAACACTCCAGTGAAAAGCAACTGCAAGCACTGTGACAAGCTAGGTCACACAGTAGATGAATGCTGGAGGAAAGTCGGCGCATGTCTGCATTGTGGAAGTCGCAGCACCGCATCCCCGAGTGCCCGCTACTGAAGGAAAATGAAAGGTGCCCTAATGTGCCTAAGAAATAGGGCAGACTGCAAGCCCTGCATGATGAAGAGCCCACTGAGGAAGGTGGCGTGGTAGAAAGTACCCTACAAGTTTTCTCCTTATCAGCATTTGTTTTATTTGATACTAGAGCAACTCATTCATTCATATCTTAAAACTTTACTGATACTCTGAATGCTAAACCTATATCTATGGGATGTGAGTTCTCTATCACAACACCACTAGGAGAAAAGGAGAAATTGAACAAATACTTCCCATCTGTCGATGTAATGATCGGAGATCATAACCTAAAGGCCGACCTGGTGTATATGCCCATGGAAGGCTATGATGTCATTTTGGGAGCCGACTGGTTGTCCACTTATGGGGCAAGTGTCGATTGTAAGAAAGGGAAAGTTACCTTAGTGATTCTCTAAGTTGTCTTCACTGGGATTAGACATAAGAGACAGATGTCCTAATCTCTGCCATAAAAGCCACAACATGATAAGGAAAGGTTGCTTTGCTTTCCTTGCGACCGTAATAGTTGAAAAGATGAGTTCTAAAATAGAAGACATACATAAGTCCAGGATTTCCCAGATGTGTTCCCCGAAGATTTACCAGGATTCCCCCGGAACGAGATGTCAACTTCGCCATAGAGTTGATCCCTGGATCTGCCCCGGTATCACGAACCGTACTAGATGTCACCTTCCGAGCTAAAGGAATTGAAGGTGTAACTGATGGAGCTATTAGAGAAGGGGTTCATCAGACCAAGTACTTCCCCATGGGGAGCACCTGTGCTATTCGTTAAGAAGAAGGATGGGTCGATGAGACTATGCATCGACTATCGTCAACTCAATCAGCTAACCATCAAGAATAAGATCCATTGCCTCGGGTCGATGAACTTTTGGACCAAATATCTGGAGCTCAATATTTCTCCAAGATTGACCTTTGATCTAGCTATCATCAAATGAGGATAAGGATGACGATATCTTTAAAACAACTTTCAAGAGCAGGTATGGACACTATAAATTCATCGTTATGTCTTTTGGTCTAACCAAAGCTCCTGCAGCCTTTATGCAACTCATGAACAACATATATCGGCCATCCCTTGACAAGTTCGTGGTCATCTTCATCAACGATATCCTTATATATTCAAAGACCAAAGAAGTACATGAAGAACATCTGAAGGTAGCACTGTAAGTTTTGTGAGACAAACTGTACGCATAGCTGAGCTAGTGCGGATTCTTGCTCAAAGAAGTGTCCTTCTTGGGCCATGTCATCTCAAAGGACGACATCTCCGTTGATCCCTCCAAAGTCGAAGTTGTACTCAATTGGGAGAGACCAACCAACGCCACAAAAATTAGAAGCTTCTTAGGACTGGTTGGCTACTACAGGCGGTTCATAAAGGACTTCTCAAAGATCGCCGTTCCTCCGACGCGGTTTGACACAAAAGGAGAATCCCTACTCCTGGAGTAAAGAGTGTGAGAAGAGTTTTCAGACTCTAAAAGACTGTCTTACCTCAGCACTATTCTCGCTCTTCCAATAGAGGGAGAAGGTTTCTCTGTCTATACTGATGCCTCAGGAATTGGGCTAGGCTGTGTATTGATGCAAAGGAGAAGGTCATTGCCTATTCTTCAAGACAACTGAGAAGCATGAGGTCAACTACCCTGTGCATGATTTAGAGTTGGCTACTGTGGTCTTCGCCTTAAAAATCTGGAACATTATTTGTATGGAGAACAATTCATATCTACTCAGACCACAAGAGCTTGAAGTGTTTATTTTCCCAGAAGGAGCTCAACATGAGACAGAGAAGATGGTTAGAATACCTAAGGATTTCGACTTCAACTCCAATACACCCAGGCAAAGGAAATGTTGTGGTTGATGCTCTTAGTAGAAAGCCGATGGCATCTGTTTCGAGTCTAGTCCTTGGAGAGATGCAACTATTAGAACAATTCGCAAGGTTAGACGTGAATATTGAACATAGGGATGATCGAGTCTTGGTTGCCAACATCAAGATTCAATTTACATGCTAGAAGAAATTAAAGCTCAACAAGACAACGATCCATTCTTGGTGAAACCCTAGCTGAAAGACCTGATTTTGCCATGACCGAGGATGAAGGCTGGTGTTCCAAGGGAGGACAAGCGTCCCGACAATGAAGAACTGAGAGGAAAAATAATGGATGAAGCTCACAAGACAAGGTACACAATTCATCCCGGAGGTACCAAAATGTATCAGGACATGAAAGAACGATTTGGTGGCCGAACATGAAGAGAGAGGTAGCCAAACATGCGGCTCATTGCCTTACTTGTCAACAAGTAAAGGCGGAACATATGCGCCCTACTGGCGTGCTTAGACCACTAGATATCTCGGAGTGGAAATGAGAAAGCTTTGGCATGGACTTCATCATGGGTTATCCAAGACTCGTGGTGGACTCGACGCCATATGGGTCATTGTCGACTGATAACCAATTCCGCTCACTTCCTCCCTATAAAAGTAAGTGGTCGGTAGAGGTACTAGCCGCCTTATATGTCAAGGAGATAGTGAGACTGCACGGAGTTCCCTCATCTATTTGTCTCAGATCGGGATCCGAGATTTATGTCCCACTTCTGGAAAGGACTGCAAAGTGCATTGGTACTAAACTCAATTTTAGCACCGCTTTTCATCCACAAACTGATGGGGACTGAAAGAACCAACCAAATTGTTGAAGACTGTGAGAGACAGCACTATAGACTTCCAAGGTTATTGGAATGGGCACCTATCTTTAATAGAGTTCGCCTATAACAATAGTTACTAGGCGAGCATTAAAATGGCACCACGCATTCAAAGCATTATATGCAGAGAACTGTAGATCTCCTGCATGCTGGAGTGAGGTTGGAGAACAGCAATGGCTAGGCCCAGACATGGTGCAAAATACAACAAGGGACATTCAGTGATTAGAGACTGACTCAAGATTGCTCAGTCCAGACAGAAGAGTTATGCTAACAAGGAGAGGCGAGATTTAGATTTCAAGTCAGTGATCATGTACTCTTAAAGGTGTCACCTACTCGTGGCATCCAAAGATTTGGTGTAAAAGGGAAGCTCAGTCCTAGTCATTGATCCTTTTGAAGTGCTCGAAAGGGTTGGTGAGGTGCATACGACTGGCGTTGCCACCGAACTTGGCATGTGTGCACAATGTGTTCCGTCTCCATGCTTGGAAATATGTATATGATCCTATGCATATTCATTCGCCATGAAAAGTTGGTGTTAAACAAGGACATGACATATGAAGAGAAGCTAGCCAAGATACTGGAACGGAAGGTGCAACAAATCAGGAATTGTCATATCCACGTGGTTAAAGTCCTATGAATAATCGTGAAGTGGAAGAAGCACATGGAACTTGAAGGAATCATCAGACGGAACCATCCCACTTTTCGGAGATATCTCTCCAATTATGTCATATGAATTTGGGAACCAAATTCTTTAAGAGAGGGGGATGTAGCAACCTGAGTTTTTTTTCGATTTTGTTTTTTAATAAAAAATAAATAATTGGAAAATGCAAAGGAAAAGGACTTAATTAAAAACCTATAAATAAAAAGAAGTAATGGGCTTTATTAAATGGACCCTCTAGAATTTATTGAGGCCAAAATAAGGATTTTTAAAAGAGGAATAATAGAATAATACCAAAACTCGTATATTAAATATTGTCTAAATAGAAAAAGGGTTAATAAATCATTAAAATCACTATTTGTGTGGAATTGGATTCCTAAGTCTACCGTAATTGGTTTGCATGAAATTGCATCCCAACCTAACCCAATTGGGAGTTGGAAAGCTTGGATGGGGATAGAAATAAGAAATCCGGAATTAAATAGGAGTAGAGTTCTATTAGGAAATAGAAACCAAGTAGCTTAAATACTCTCTAAACTCTCCATGGCCGGCCATAACACGTTGCTGGGGCTTGCTGGACGAGGAGAGGAGGCCAGGGAGGAGAGGAATTTGTGGGGAGAAGGCTGGACCAAGTTTCAACCTGAGTTCTTCAAGTTCTAACCCTAGAAGATCAAATGAGTCAAAGGTAGCATTCTCACAAGCAAAAATTATAAAATTTCGTCTGTAGATTGTTCAACCATCAGGAACAAAAGCCCTCTAGTTTCATAATTTTCTATCAAGCCATATTTTCTTCTGATTTAAAGTTCTGCACCTGTCAGACCGACAGTTCATCTAAAATCGAGAACTTCATGAAACTACTCCCCATGTTATGAAATTTTAACTAGAGATATGATGGATGTTAGACATCGTTTGCGCCTAAAGCCCTAAATTTCGTCCATCCTACTTCTCGAATTAATTCTTGCATCTCAACTGTACACTGTTCATGTTCTTCGTGATAAACTGATGACCAAACCTTCCCTATATAAATTATTCAGTTATTATATATATTAATTTGATAATTAACAAAATAGTACTATGAATTACTTGAGCCTTGAGAACAGGAAATAAAAGAAAAATGAAAGTTCAAGACAATCAGGTAAGTCTCATTTCATTCTTTGTCCAAGTCTTTGTATCGACTTCTATTGATAAGCGAACGATTTCCTTCGACCGAAAGTTTAAACAAATCGATACCGCAACGATTTCTTAAAAGATATCGTAACGATTTCTTTAGAACTCGCAATGACTTTCTAGCCGTAACGATTTCTTTAGTCCTCGTAACGATTTTTTAGAACTCGCAACGACTTGATAGTCATAACGACTTCTTAGTTTTCGTAACGATTTCTTTGAAACTCGTCACAACTTGATAGTATAACGACTTCTTTAGTTCTCGTAACGATTTCTTTGAAACTCGTAACGACTTGATAGTCATAACGACTTCTTTAGTTCTCGTAACGATTCTTTAGTCCTCGTAACGATTTCTTTAAACTCACAACGACTTGATAGTCATAACGACTTCTTTAGTTTTCGTAACGATTTCTTTGAAACTCGTAACAACTTGATAGTCATAACGATTCTTTAGTTCTCGTAACGATTTCTTTGAAACTCGTAACGACTTGATAGTCATACGACTTCTTTAGTTTCTCGTAACGATTTCTTGAAACTCGTAACGACTTAATAGTCATAAAGACTTCTTTAGTTCTCGTAACGATTTCTTTGAAACTCGTAACGACTTGATAGCCATACGACTTCTTCAGTTCTCGCAACGATTCTTTAGAGTTATAACGACTTGATAAGTGTTTATAACGATTTGCTACAACTCATAATGATTTCATCATTATAATTTTATAATGCTCTGTCATAACGATTTGTCTGTTATCGTATAACGATTTCATAAGTCATGAAGGCATCGGGATTGTTCATCAATCGACTTTTTGCTGTATCAGTATAATGCTTTTTAATAGCGTTGAAAAGTCAAAGTCATATCTTGTCTGTGACTGCTATGTATTAAATGCTCTCTGATCGTATCTCCCATGCATGCAGACAACATCTTCCATTTTTATGCTACTTGTCTACGTCCTTTTTTAGACAGAAAGGAGCTTTGCTATATATTGCAATATCTGTTCCAACTGCAACTAACATCGACGACAGTCTAGCTGTCCTCTATTTTATTGTTGATATGCTCGCAGATATCAGACAAGACTCATCTGTACAACGTTGGACACAAGATACAAGATTCTAAAATTTTTCTGGCGTGTACTAAAGGATAAAAGACTGAAGATCAGAAGCTTCCTTGCTGACCAGTCTAACGTACACCTGGATGAGAGACAACGGTTCTTTTAACGTTCAAATTTCAAGTAGAAGCTTAAATACAAGACTCAAGACTAAGAAGAAATATACACAACAAGGAGATAACATTATAAAAAAGAAAGCAACACCAATTCTTCGAGTCTTCTGAGTTCCAAGCAAGAGCGAAGAGACCACTCCATTGTTCTCTTAGCACTTTAGCTCTCAGTGTTCTTCAAAGAAGAAATTCTTGTGAGAGCCTGTGTAGTCTTTGGAGAGAAACCAGTGTCAAATTCTCTTTCTCTCTCGAGGCTCGTTTGCTTCAGCTTGTAGCTGGTTAAGCTAGTGTCTGAAGCTTGTTCTTAAATTCGTTCTTTTGGTTTGTACCCTTCTGGACGAAGGAAGACCTGGTGGTATCCAGGGTGGTGTTTTCCCTTCAAGTTGAAAGAAGACCAGTTTGAGGCTGGGTGTAAGGATCCGTGAGGGGGATAGCCCTTAATTAGTGAAATCCTGAGGCATTGCTCAGGGACTGGACGTAGGTCTCCTGTGGAGAGGAGTTCCGAACCAGGATAAAAACCCTTGTGTCTTGTGGATGTGCTTATGTGCGTTTGCTGTCTTATTTCGTCTAACTCTAACGTTTGTTTAAGTTGGTGTGCAATCTTTTTAGTGAACAGTTTTAATCAAGATCAAATTTTAAATAACCATTCACCCCCCCTCTAGGCTAGCTAGCTGGGCAACAAGTGGTATCAAAGCGAGTCTCTTCGACAAAGAAGAAGATCCAACGATCTGAAGAGTAAAGATCCATGGCAGCCCAAAGTAACTTCGAAGGTCAGTCAGTCATAGGCCTCCCTTGTTCGATGGAGAAGATTACACCTATTGGAATACAAGAATGGAGTACTTTCTACAAGGCCACGATTATACAATATGGTCCATTGTGGAAGAAGGTGATCTTCTAGTCACCAATGCAAAGGTCAGTGGACAGATGACGACAGGAGAAGAATATCCTTAAACTGCAAAGCCAAGAGTATTCTGTGCTGTGCCCTCAGCAAGAAAGAATTCAACAGAGTTTCAGCCTGCACATCCGCAATGGAAATGTGAAAAGCTCAGGATTACCTATGAAGGGACAGACAAAGTAAAGGAGACAAGAATCGATATTCTTGTGGCTCAATATGAAAGATTCCGGATGTAGTCAGGTGAATCTATAACTCAGATGTTTAGTAGATTCACAGATATTCAAATGGATTAGCTGGATTAGGAAAAGTTTACAATGCACTAGACATGGTCAGGAAGATCCTCAGATCTCTGCCATCCTCATGGACTCCAAAGGTAACAGCCATTGAGGAAGCCAAGGATCTAAAGCTAATGTCATTGGAAAACTAATAGGATCCTGATGGCTCACGAGATAAACATGGAAAGATTAGGAGAATCCTCCAGCAGAAGAAGCAATCAAACGCTCTCAAAGCAAATGAAGATATATCAGAAGAATCTTTGGATAACAGTGAAAGTAGTAAAGACAGTGATGATGAAGAAGCCATGCTGTCTCGAAGACTTCAGAGAATCTTAGCAAAGAAGAAAAAGTTCCAGTCTGGGAGAAGATTTTTCAAGAAGAATAAAGATCACAGAAAACCTGAAGTAAAGGATTCAAAGAAAGGAGAAGTGATTTGTTTGAATGCAAAAAGCCTGGACACATAAAGGTAGACTGTCCAATGCTTAAGAAAAACGATCACAAAAAGAAGGATAATTTCAGAAGGTTTAAGAAGTATAAAAAGAAGGCAATGGCAGCTACTTGGGAGAATAGCAGTGACTCAGACAGTGAGTCAAGCTCTAGCAGTGAAGATGAAGAATCCAACCTGGCTCTCATGGCCAACATCGAAGACAAGGTAACCTCTGACTCCTCATTTGATTCCAACAATGATTCAGATTCTGATAATCTAGAAAGTGCTTTTAATGAACTCTATGATAAATAAAAGAGGTATGTAAATTACTTAAAACTAGTAAGAAAAATGTAATCTGTTTAGAAAATACAAACTCAGACTTAAAAACCGAAAATGAAGAACTTGAAAACAAATAACTGAACATAAAAAGAAATGAATTGTTAGTGAAGAATTAAAAGAGAAAACAGAAAAATAATTCACTTAGAAAAACAAGAAGACTTAAGTGGACTTAAAACAGAAATAGAAAGACTAAATAAAGAAAATGAACATTAACAAGCACCATAACAAGTTCACAAATAATAAACCTCTTCTATTGATAAACGGAGCTAAAAGATCAAACAAAAAGAAACATGGTTTGGTTACACTCCCTCAGAAAATGAAGAAACAAAAGTCTTTCCTAACACTTATCCAACCCCTGAGTTTATATCCGAAAAAGACAAAGAACATAAAAATTTTAAATACACTCCAGTTGAAAGAATAACCAGAATAACCTGCTGCAATCTTTGTAACAAACTAGGACAAACAAAGCAACTTGTCCCACTAAGAACAAAAAGTGGATAATAAAAGGAAAAATCAATGATACTAACCCATCAGGACCCAAAGGAACTTGGGTACCTAAAACTTAGTGTTTAAATTTCAGGGAAATTCAAGAGCATCCAAATGGTATTTGGACAGTGGATGCTCAAGGCACATGTCAGGCAACAAGAAGATTTTCGTTGATCTCAAGCTGAAGAAGGAACAGTTACCTATGGAGATAATGGAAAAGGCACTGTGGTAGGAAGTGGGTCCGTGAACATCAAAGGAAAGTCAGTTATTGAAGACGTAATGCTGGTCAGAGGATTAAAACACAATCTCATCAGCATCAGCCAGCTGTGTGACAAAGGCCATCAGATTCAGTTCCAAGAATCAAAGTGCAGTATATTAAAGGATGGTGCAGTCATATTTGAAGCTTACAGAGAAAGAAACTGTATGTTCTCTATCTCGAGGAACTCAAAATCAAGATGTCTGTTTGGCAGCCAGCAAAGATCAATCAACAGAGTTGTGGCACAGAAGATTGGGTCACTGCAGCTTGGATGGTTTAAACAAGCTCAGAAAAAGAAATCTAGTGGAAGGACTGCCAAAGGTCAACTCAAGAATGGATAGTATCTGCAGACCTTGTGCAAGAGGAAAGCACACCAAGAGCTCTTTCAAATCAAGACTGTAGTAACCACCTCAAAGCCCTTAGAACTACTTCATATGGATCTATTTGGGCCAATGAGGACTACCAGTCTAGGAGGAAAGAATTTTGGATTTGTCATAGTTGACGATTATTCAAGATTTACTTGGGTATCCTTTCTAGAACATAAAGATGACACCTTTGAAATTTTGTCAGCTTCAGTAGGAAAGTTCAGAAAGATCAGAAGTTCACCATTATCTCTATTCGATCAGATCATGGTGGTGAGTTTCAAAATGAAAAGTTTGCAAAGTTCTGCAATGATCAAGAATTGAGCACAACTTCTCAGCACCAGGACACCTCAACAGAATGGAATTGCTGAGAGGAAAAACAGAACTCTTTTGGATATGGCAAGAACCATGTTATCAGAATATGACTTGCCAAGATATTTTTGGGCCGAAGCCATCAACACTGCATGCTACATCATTAACAGGGTGATGATCAGGCAATTCTGAAGAAGATTGCTTATGAACTCTACAAGGGAAAGAAACCAAAGATCAGCCATTTCATAATATTTGGATGTCCTTGTTTCATCCACAACAATGGAAAAAGGGACATTGGTAAGTTGGATGCCAAATAGATGAAGGCATCTTTATGGGGTACTCTTCTAAACCCAAAGGTTATAGAGTTTTCAATAAACGTTCATTATTAATTGAACAATCTGTACATGTTATTTTTGATGAATCTAACCCTTCCTTGAAAAAGGAAGAAATTAGTGACATTGATGATGCAGATGACTTGTCTGAAAAATTAAGAATACCTCAATTAAGGACAAGGAAGATCCTCCTCTGGAAGAACTGCAGCAAATGAAATTCAACATGAAAATCTTCCAAAAGAATGGAGACATCAGAAAGATCACCCTCCTGAGAATATTATTGGTGATCCATCTGTAGGGGTAAGAACAAGAGGTAATGTAATTCCTTGTGATTATTAGCCTTTGTTTCTCAAATAGAGCCTAAGACAGTCAATGAAGCTTTATCTGATGAATCTTGGATATTAGCCATGCAAGATGAACTAAATCAGTTCAAGAGAAACCAAGTATGGTCACTTGTTCCTAGACCATCCAATCATTCAGTTATTGGCACCAAGTGGGTGTTCAGAAATAAACTGGATGAGTCTGGAGTAATCCTAAGGAACAAGGCCAGACTGGTAGCTCAAGGCTACTCCCAGAGGAAGGCATAGATTTCGATGAAACCTATGCACCTGTAGCTAGACTTGAGGCTATTAGGATTTTACTTGCTTATGCATCTGCATTTGATTTAAAACTATTTCAAATGGATGTCAAATCAGCCTTTTAAATGGTTTTATCAAGGAGGAAGTTATGTTGAACAACCTCCAGGTTTTGATGATACCGAATTTCCAAATCATGTATTTAACTTCATAAGGCTTTATATGGTTTAAAGCAAGCACCTAGAGCCTGGTATGAAGGCTCAGTACCTTCTTATTAGATCATGGTTTCACTAGAGGTAAGGTAGACAGTACATTATTTATAAAATCTAAGGTTAAAAATATACTCCTTGTGCAAATATATTAGTAGATGATATTATTTTGGATCTACTGATGAGTCTCTTTGCAAGTACTTTGAAAAGCTCATGCAGGGAGAATTCGAAATGAGCTTGATGGGGGAGCTGAGCTACTTCCTTGGATTGCAAATCAAGCAAGGGAAGGATGGCACTCATATCTGTCAAGCCAAGTACACCAAAGAGCTGTTAAAGAAATTTGGATTTGAAGGTGCAAAGCCATTATCAACTCCAATGAGCACATCAACCAGAATGGACAGTGATCAAAAAGGTAAAAAGGTGGATCAAAAGAATATAGAGGTATGATAGGGTCACTACTTTACTTAACTGCAAGTAGACCAGACATTTTGTTTAGTGTATGCATGTGTGCTAGATATCAGGCAGACCCTAGAGAGTCTCATTTAATTTCAGTAAAAAGAATATTTAGATATCTGGCTAGAACTCATGATTTAGGTCTCTGGTATCCTAGATCTGTGAAAGAATTAGTAGGATATTCAGATGCTGATTATGCTGGATGCAAAGTAGATAGAAAAAGCACCAGCGGTTGTTGTCAGTTTCTTGCAGGATGCCTAATATCTTGGTCCTCCAAGAAACAATTCTGTAGCTCTATCAACAGCTGAGGCAGAATATGTTGCTGCTGGAAGTTGCTGTACACAACTCCTTTGGATAAAGCAACAACTTGAGGATTTCGGCATACATATCAAGTCAATTCCACTACTATGTGATAATACAAGTGCCATCAACCTCACCAAGAATCCAGTACAACACTAAAGGACTAAGCACATTGAGGTAAGATATCATTTCATTCGAGACCATGTAGCTAGTGGCAACTTAGAATTTCTTTTATAGATACAAATGGTCAACTAGCATATATCTTCAAAAAGCCCTACCTGAAGAGAGATTTACATCTCTTAGAAGGGAATTAGGGATGTGCAATTTGTGAAAAGATTTCTGTAATTTTATTGGCATAAAATTTTCAGATAGAAATGAAACTCTCTCTCTTTACAATGAGCAAAATTCAGTTTGTCTACATTCCTTGACCGCTATCGTGTTAAAAGTTGTTTGACTCGTCAAACCTTTTTGTCGCTTTCTGTCTTTACCACTTTTGGCGTTTCACTTTTCGGTAAGTAATTTAAATTATTCAAATCGTTCTGAGAACGACTGTCTTCAACCTTTACCCTTTTCTTTTTTATCTGTTCGCCCAAAGCCGATGCCCTAACGATTCCGGCATCGACCCCCTGCATCTTTTGAAGCTTCTCTTCTCCCGAAAGAATCCCCGAGAGCTTCCATCTCTTCCATCTTCCTCCTTCTCCAGAACCTTTCTCCTCTACCTATGGCCGCTCCGATATCTCCGAAGCGTAGGGGGCTACAGTGCTGAGTATTTGTCCCCAAAGGAGCAAGAAGGTTTACTTTTGTGAAGTCGAAGATTTGCGGAAACAAGGCAGTGGACGTTCAGAATCTTGAGAAAAGTGGGATGAGCAGTTTAGTAGAAGCCTTGAGAAGGATGCATGGATGGATGTTGCTACTTTCACCGAGGTAAGCTATCCGGACCTGGTGAAAGCTTTTTTCATTTGTTTGAAGTCAGAGGCAGATGGGTCCCTTGTCTCCTCAGTGAAGGGCACCCAGATCAAGATAGACCATGAATTATTGCATACTTTGTTTGGAGTAAAGACCTCTGGGCATAGTGGTGTTCACTCTGTGAATGATGAAGCGAAAGGTCTCGACATTATAGGTCCAGGTTTCAGGCTGAAGGATGGGAAATTAGATATAAATCAGATGTCAGCTTTCAATCGTTTACTTCATTTCATTGTCTGCCAATTATAGTTCCTCGAAGTGCTACATTTTCTTC
>JACBKR010003258.1:0-30524 GCA_014218235.1 Colocasia esculenta
GAGTAAGTTGTTCCTATCAGTTTGTCAAGATTTCCCTGTCTGGATTCTCTATACAATTTTCATCCTTATTCTTTTGATCCGTTTTGGTTGCAAACTGCTCTCAGGATAGAGTCATGAGTTACCTGCCTCGCATGCACATGTCCCTCCAAAATGAAACCTTCAGGCCAATCGGCTAGGGTACCTCTCAATTGTGGGGTTGATCGTCCCCTTTCTTTTCTCCTTCTCGCCCAGACTCGTGTTTTCCTTGCATTCTGCTCGAGCAGCTAACTTGGGGCTTTCGTGAAGATTCCATTTGTTTGTTGGTTAGATCGGGTGTCTCTTAACCTTCGCTCTCACTTTTTAGTCCACTCCGCATCATTTTCGCTCCGCCGTCACTTCATGACACCTTCTGCTACACTTTTGCTACGCTCCCCTACAAATTGGAAGCCAAGGAGGGGCAAATCTGTAGACACCCGATTCTGACCTACAAGTTGAACCATATTTCCTGTTATCTTAGTGAGCCCCAAGTTGGTCATTCACCATGAGCCCACCATTAGCCTTGCTTTGAGCCCATTAAAAGCCCAATTATCATAATATCCCATCCATTATCCCTTAAAAGAGTCCTTGAGCCTTAAATGACTATTATTCTCCCATTTGATTGGCCAATAATTCAAGAATAATCGATTTTCCTTGACGTGACGGGTCGTGGCGCCACGTTAATTCTTGTCGCGCCCCCTATGGCCGTCGCGACAGCCTATGCATATCCATGCACGTGGCCTTACTGTCGCGCGCTTTCTGGCCATCGCGTTAATCCTTGTCGTGCCCCTATGACCCGTCGCGACAACAGCCACATGCGCTGACCTCCACAACCACCTCCTATTTATCCTCTTATGGCCTTTGCATTTATCCCCAAGCACCCCCCAACCTCCTGAGCGCATCCTGGGATTGTGGGCATCCTTTGGACTCTGACCCATGAGATTTAATGGCATTTATCTTTATTTGGGTAACTATCATCTAAAAATGGGATTATTCTCTCTCATTTCTCTATAAAAGCAAGGCCTCTCCTTCAGGAAGAGGGGAGCCCCGATTTTCACCCCGAAGGGCTGCCAAAATTTCCTTTGAGCTGGACTTAGCCCGCAGCCCTCTCTTTCCCTCTCATTTTCCACCTTTTCTCTTCACCAAGCCATGTCTGTTTCTTCATCCATGAGGCTTGGAAGTGGAGGAGGCAACTCTTGGAGCATGTACATCAACTGAGGACGTCATCTAGCACCAGGGAGTCGCCCCTTTGGGGATCTTTCTTCCTCTCCCTCTCCTTTTCTTCTTTCATGCATGTTATTTCCTTTTAGTTGGTAGGATTCATTCCACTTTTCCACCCACGTTTTCCATCACCAAAGGGGTTTAAAAACCACCCCCAGGTTCGTTCCCACCATGCTTTCATCTTACTTTTCATTTGAGGATAGATTCTACACTTAAGCTTATTCTAACAGGGTTTCTTTTCTTGTTTTCGTTGTTTTGGCAGGCACCCAAGCGAGGTTGACGAGCAGTTCTTGTTCTCTGGCCGGCCGGAGAGCAGGAAGATGGTTCACACCAACTTCTCCCACACTGTAGAGAATGCAGCAGAGGAGGGCGACACGACAAGCGTGACGCGCCCCGTTAGGGCGCCGCGACATCAGCCCGTCGCGATCTTAGGTCAGTGCCCCGTTCTCTCATTCCTTTTCCTAGCTTAGTTAGCCCATCTCATTTTCGTTATAAGGCAACTATCTAGGTGCCGATCACATCCATTTTTCCATGCTTCTATAGCTAATACATGTTTATGTGTCTTTGGGGTGCACATTTCCCGTGATTACAGTAGGGAATGGGAAAACTAGCCCAGTAGCATTTACATCTCAATGTGCGGGCAATGATATAAGTGATTAGCAATTTAGAACTAGGTAAGCACGATTAACAAGATATACATGAGCGATGAATCTCATTTAAACACAATACATGAACAGATAGATTGAGCAGTACTGATAGAGTAAGATCCAGAATAAGGTACCAGGGTAGTACTAGCAATGAATCACTTTGCACAAGCATATACGATGTCACTTGCTGTCAATAGTTTTTGGGAACACAAGATATCACTAATTGCAAATAATTGTAGGATGGCCATTTCACGCAAGCAAGCAAGCACGCACAAGCATGATCATGTAACACTTAATTAAGCACGAAGACACTAATTTGCATCAAGGAAAGATCCACCTTGGAACACACACTAGGACCCGTGTATGTGGTTATTGTATTAAGCATTCAACACGCAAGTACTCCCAGTGCAGATGCGACGCCAGTAATCATTATACCCCATGGTTAATAGTATATTCATGACTCTCCATCATTGGGGCTAGACTGGAGCCCTTGGACACTTGTCGTGCCCAATCAGCATCTCACTTAATTAAAAATGTAGATACCCACAGTCATTCATGGCCAATAAGAGTTTCAAGAAGTACTCAATGGTAATGTCATGTTCATGATGATGATGATGTCAAGAAATAACAGGTCATGTAAACATGATTTCATGATAATAATAATCAAAAGATGACTTTAACATGAATTGCAGTATTTTAAGATAACATTCATGAATTTTAACAAGCTAGAACAGCAAGATGATCAATCAATAATTCGCAATAATAGGTCATGGCATTAAAGAGAAAATAGAATAAGTTTTCACATTGTTATGTCTTATTCATTGGTTAATAGCTTTTAAGCCACTAACAGACTATACATGCTTAACAGAACCATGACATGTAAACCTTATACCTAGACAGAGCAAAATAAATCTCGGGTAGGTTCTTTAAATCGCGATGGACACAGTCGTCACTATTGAAAAGGTTTAAAATAGTTAACACCCGGTTTTAGACAGTCTTCTAAATCACGACGGGTCCAACGGTCATGTTTAAAGGCAGTCGATTTGGCTAATCGATTCAGGATAGAAACGCGATGGTTGGGTCAGTCGCCTTTTCCAACAGGAATCGATGTGGGAACGATTACATACGGAATCGATGTGGGAATGATTACAAACTGAATTGATGTGGGAATGATCACAACAAGAATCGATATGGGAATGATTTCATCCATAATCTATGTGGGAACAATTACAATAGGAATTGATATGGAAACAGTTACATCCATAATCGATGTGGGAACGATAACAACAAGAGTCGATGTCAGAACGACTACAACAGGAGTCGATGTCAGAACTATTTCAACAGGAGTCGATGTTGGAACGAATTGATGTGGAAGCAAGTCGATGTGGGCACAAGTCGATGTGGGAACAAGTCTATGTGGAAACCAGTCGATGTGGGAACAAGTCGATGTGGAAGCAAGTTAATGTGGGAACAAGTCGATGTGGAAGTAAGTTGATGTGGGAACGATTACATACCTCCGAAACCCAGAAATTACTACAATCTTTCATGACAGACTTATAACTCGAAATACTGGGATCCTTGGACAAACCTTTGAACATATAAAGTGTCTAGGACAATGAGTAGAAGAGAACTACCATTTTGGTTTGACCCAATTTGACCTTGGTTTGCATGCACACAGTAAGAACACACAAAGCCTTAGTCTTGCACGACTCTTGGGAAAACACTTATATCTCAACAACTAGGGCTTCTAGGATGAAACTATGAACTTGAAACTTGTTGGGTACGAGGAGAAGAAGGGAAGTATGGCTTTGATTTCACGTGATTTGGCCTCAGGATGCATGTGAAATGACATGAACATAAAACGCCCTGAACATGAACAACTTTGGGAAAACACTTAATACACTATGCACAGTCGATAAAATTAAGGAACACAGATGCATATGATAGTAGACTCGATAATCTTTTAACATGGTATAGGTTTCATTCATGTTTGGCCCGAGATAACCTACCTTGGTTGTTGCTATGCAAGGTCTCCTGCAGGGCGATGAAGAAGGACAGTAGGGAAAGAAGGCTCCAGTTGGGGCAATCTCCTCCTTCTTTGGTGCTCTAGCAGTCCTCTTCACGACCCCGACTAATGGTAGACTCGTCTCCAAGGGGTTCTTGATGAGTATATAAAGACCTGGGGTTGCTTAGGGTCCTAATGTGTATAGAAAGGAAGGGTTGCGGTTTTGGGGTTTGCCCTTCCATGTTTTGATGAATCTCCTCCCTTGTAAAGTGTGTATGGCTTCTGAAAGTTTCACACCATGTTTGGGTATGAATTTTGGGCTGCCATGTAAGGCTAATTGCATTAGATTTTGTCTTAATTTCCTCTTCCTATTTTCTGCTTACTTAGGGTTACGAATTTCTAGTGTATTTTCTTGATTGCTTTTATTCTTGGGCCAGAAGTTGTCCATTGGCCCCAAACTTGATAATAGGTTATTTGGGAATATTGTTTATGGTTGAACTACAATTTTTATGGAATTTTCTGATGTGTTCTTGCACATACGATAATGGTACGTATATTTTTACTAATTTGATAACATGAAATCTATTTATTTCCATTTATTTCTCATTTTAAATTACTAAATTTCCCAGGGTGCTACAGGTGCAGTGTAGTATTACTATGTGTGGTGGCTATTCCTAGCCACCCTCGTGCGCAGGGCCCATCCGAAGTAAGGCGCCACGTCTTCTCAGAAGCAATTTTTAAGGTCCCGAGGGTGACCCTCACGTACCAACGGGACCCAAGAGTCGTCTCCAGGCGCCTTGCAATTTGTTCGGCCCGGCACCCTCTTCTCCGAGTAAATGCTGCTCGACGTGTGTCGAAGCCCCTTTGATGCAAGCAGCACATCCATACATCGGACGTCCAGCAACAGGCCTTGTCACCGAGCAACAAGTTCTATTTACCGAATAGGCCTCCTGCCTTGTACCTCCGACCAGGAGGATTCAAACAGCCCTCTGCCTCCTTGCAACGGTTACAATTGCTGCACCATTCACGCCCAACGATCAGGTGGCGTGTCACCCACCGGATCCCTTAACGGATGCCTCAATGCGTAACTCCCACCAGGAGCATCAACCGATGCGCCCTTTTCGGTAACCGTAGGGGGGGTGTAACGCTTCATCTCTTCGATGCCTTCGCCTATAAAAGGTCCAGGTGATCTCCATGCAAAGGTATGCAATCTTTCCTAGGCAGACTGGCCCTAGCGTGTTTCATACATTGAACCTTCCTCTTCTAAGCCTTTGAGCCCATCTCTAACTTAGGCATCAGAGGTTCTCCCCGGTTCTTCAACCGGACCTCCCTGACCTCGTTCTAGTGATTGCAGGCATCCGTCTGCTACCAGCGCCCGTCCTCCCTCTCCATCCAAGTGAAGGCCCATTTGGTTTCGGCCCAAATAGGGAATCACCTACACACTTTTGGCGCCGTCTGTGGGAATCGACGACAGCCATGGCTGACGGACGATCTTCATACCAGAACATAGGGAGCCGTATGACGAGGTCCCTCTAGTCGCGAGCGGACTCCCGTCAGCGTGCCCCCCCCGTCGACGTCACTGGAGCCCCTGCTGCTGCGACTGGGGGCGTCCCTGCTCCCGCCGCCGCTGTGCCTGCAATCGCCCTAATGGTAGCAGAACTCTAGGGGCAAATGCAGCACGTCATGGGCATATGCCTAGGCCTTCAGACCCAGTTGGGTAGGCAGCCGGCCCTGTTGAACCACTCTCTATTTGTTCTTGTATTTTGGTGATAATAAAATTTATGATGTAACTTAAATTGAATATTTTGTTTCATCTGTGTCGCATCAATCCCATAGCAAAATGCTAAGTCTTTCATTGATGCAATATTTGGCGCACTAAAATGATAAAATCGATGTTTAATCAATATACATCGATTTTTGTTTAAAGTGCCAAAATATTATGCGCAACGATTTGTTAAGAAGTCGATGCCATAACGATTTGATAAGTGACCATAACGATTTTTGTTTGAGCGCATTTGATTTGATAAGAAATCATTCCATAACGATTCATAAGCATTCGCAACGATTTCTTCTGTAAGCGCAACGATTTGTTAAGAAGTCGATGCCATAACGATTTCCTCTTTAAGCGCATTGATTTAGTAAGAAATCGATCTCATAACGATTCTATAAGTGAGCGCAACGACTTGCTCTCACAACGATTTGTTCACATCGATTTCGCTCTCATAACGATTTGATAAGTAAGTACAACGATTTGCCCTCACATTGATTTGCTTGCATAACGATTTCATAAATGATCACATCGATTTGTTTATAAATGAGCAACGACTCTTCACATAACGATTTCATAAGTCATGCTCATAACGATTTCTTCATGAATTCTGATCAAACACAGATTGACTTATATTTCAAATATGCTTGGCGCTTAAATAAAAAGTCAAATATCTTCTGACAAAAAGCTGCATGCATATTTCAGAATCTTGTCAAAAAGATATGACCTACTATTTTCAGTATGTCAGCAGAAGCACAGTACCATGCATCGTTTATCATAAAACACTCGTTTATGCTAAACACTCTCTTCTATGCTGACAGATCTCGAAGACCACCAGAGTCTGATTAAGACAAATGAAGAGAAAGATCAGCAACGACTAGAAGAGCTCCAACGGATCTCTTCAACGGATCTATTCTAAAGCTGCTCAATATAAAAGATGGAGCATTGCGAAGAATAGATGAGCCTTTTCTTGAATATCTTTGAAGGAGTGTACATCTGTGAGAAGCACCTTCACGCCACATACACTCAAGGAAAGAGAGAAAGAGCCCGAGCCAAGAAGAAGCAATCAAGCGTCTCAAGCATTCAAGCTTCCGAGCTTTCTATCTTCTTTTCTCTCTTCTGTTTCTCTCCGAGCTTATTGTACATCTGGAGGAGAGTTTGGGACTGTGAGCTTTACATGAGTGTTCATCTTGTAAGGTCTCTCAGTCTGATCTTTCTAAGAAAGATCTGTGTCCAGCTGTAGGACTGTATACAGTTGTTAACCCAGCTAGGGGTTGGTGTCTAGCAGAACCTAACTGGGGTTTGTACCAGTTGTCAACCCAGCTAGGGGTTTGTGTCTAGCAGAACCGCACTGGGGTTTGTACCAGGAGGTTGGCTTCTTTACCTGTAAGAGAAGTGGCTGCCTTCTTGCCCGGGAAGAGAAGAAGACCTGGTGGGGGATCCAGGGTGTTGTAAGGTCCATAAGGGGGACTGTACCCTTGGTTAGTGAAATCCAAGAGTTTGCTTGGGGACTGGACGTAGGACTTCCATGTGGGAAGGGCCGAACCAGGATAAATCTCTTGTGTTATTTGTGTGATTGTTTATTTGCTTCCGCACTGCTACTCTTTATCACACTAAACTAACCAAACCTTCAAGTGTTAATTCTGGTGTTTAAGATTCTATTTCAGATTTCAGAAAAACCTATTCACCCCCCTCTAGGTTTGCTTGCTGCCGTACCAAAAGGGCCAACAGGCCCCAGCGGCCTCCCCGATGTAGGAACTTCAGGAGGAATCGTCTCACTGCCGATCTCACGCCCCTCCTGCGCTTCAGGAGCAGCATGCCGATTCGCCCCGGAGGTTGCGTCGTGCCCCGTCTGATGAACGATCACCGGAGCGCCGCGGTCGTTCACCCCGTTGCTCCGCGGAGGCCCCGTGCCTGCCGCGCTCGATCATGGGAGCCAACTCCCACAGGACTGGGCATGCGGATTTGGCCCTCTCCGAACAATAGTTGGCCAGGTGCCTGCGCCGCGTCGTTGATCTAGAACATCTGTGGACGCGATGGTCTTGCGGGTAGAGGGCAAAGCTCCGGCCGAGGAGGACCTGAACTTCCGCTCCCCATTCATTGTGGAGATCCTGGAGGCTCGGGTCTCTCCCATGCTCCCTCTGCCCACCATCGCGCCATACGATGGCACCTCTGACCCTACGGATCACATCCATGGGTTTAAGTCGCATATGGTGTTCCATGGAGCATCTGATGCGGCCAAATGCCGGGCCTTCCCAGCCACCTTAAAGGAAACTACTCGGGCCTGGTTCGAAGCCCTCTCTGCAGGTTCCATCTCTTCCTTCCACCAGTTGAAGAAGTCCTTTCGGGACAACTTCCTGGGCGGAAGGTCGCAACTGCGCACTGCGGCCTCCCTTCTCGTTGTTCGGAAAAAGAATGGAGAAGCGCTCTGGGACTACGTCAAGAGGTTCCAGACTGAGGTGCTCCGCATCCCGCACCTCGATGTCCCGTTAGCCACCAGTGCCCTTATCCAGGGTACTCACAATGGTTTTCTACAGAGAACGTTGGGTGTACAGCATCCGTCCACCCTTGCCGAGCTCCTCTCTACTGCACAACACCACGCCGCGTGCGAGGAGAGTCTGGCTACTGGCCGAGCAGAAGCAGGGAGAAACGTCGGACAAGAAGAGGCCTTCCGATAATGGTTCCGACCGTGATTGGAAGAAAGGGTAGCGCAACGGGGATTCACCACGCCGACCACGCCGCATCACCGACTACACCTCGCTCACGGTGGCACCCGAACAGATCCTGGCAGAAATCTGGGACGAGCCATATGTTCGGTGGCCACCCAAGATGTGCTCCGACCCCAGAAGGCACAACCAAGAGAAGTATTGTCACTTCTACCGTGACCACGGCCACGACACCTCCGAGTGCCGCCAGCTCAAGGACGAAATTGAGTCCCTCATCAAGCGCGGCTACCTTGGATGGTACGTGCGTCGTAATGAAGACCGCCAGAGGCACCGAGAGCGGACTACCGAACAACCCATCAACAACGAGCCCAACGGGCAAGAAATCAACGTGATTGCGGGAGGATTCGGCGCAGGCGGAGAGAGCACGCAAAGCCGACATGACTACGCTAGGCGTGTGCATGCTGTGGATAGGCCTCTGACGCCCCAGCCAGCCCCGTACCCCACCAATCCCGCACGCGCACAGTCCGAGGAGGCCATAACCTTCTCGGACGAAGATCTTGTAGTAGTTATGACTCCGCACACGGAAGCATTGGTTGTTTCGGCCACCATCAACCATTGTAATGTGCGCCGGATTTTGGTAGATAATGGAAGTTCCCCCGACGTGTTAGCTTTTGATTGTTATCTCCTTATGGGCCTCAAGACCGACCAGCTTACCCCAGTAGAGTCGCCTTTGTTCGGCTTCTCGGGGGTTTCGGTTCAGCCCATGGGAAGAGCTCACCTCCCAATAACACTTGGGACGACCCAGAGAAGCGTGACCAAGGTGGTGGATTTTTTGTCATCAGAAATATGCCCGGTTACAACGCCATTCTTGGCAGAGGTCTGATCGGGTGAATCAAGGCAGTACCTTCATCTCTCCACCAAAAGATGAAGTTCCCCACTCCGAGTGGGATCGGCGAGGTGCTCGTTGCCAGCGCGAGTCCCGACATTGCTACGTCCTCTCCTTAAGAGACAAGCAACCGCTTTCGGCTCCAACTCCTATTCTTCCGCTGGCTGATCAGCCCTCCACTAGTCGTGGAACCCCTGCCAAGGACCTCTGCAACGACCCACTTCCACCCGGTACGGTTATACCAACCCACGTCGATAAGCAAGCCGCTACAGGGGAGAATACCCCAACAAGTAACAAATGAGCTAAGATATACACAAATAGAATTAAATAAATGCAACGGAATTTAAATGAATCTTTTCCATCAACTTTTAAGTCCACATACCACAGTCTGTATAGTTCAACAGAGATGACATAAGTGCAAAATGTTCCAAATACATAACCGACTCCAAGTACATTTGAATAAAATCCAAATTTCAATTGTAGCATTACATACTTATGAAATAAATTAAAATCTTCAATCACTTAGTCCAACTCCACTTCAAATCTTGCTGGTTCCTCCGCTGCTAATTTCCTGAAATGTTTACAAGATTGAGTCTACACAATAGACTCAGCAAGTAACTTAAGATTCAATACATACATGCTTTTTATCAATTATCACAATAAATTTCAGCAGTTAAATCATACATGATCATGCTATAACCTAAACAATTTCATTAAACAATATCTAAACAAATGTAAAACTAAAATCTAAATAAGATCACTAACATCATGGTGTCATTAACATGAGTAAAATACACACTCACACGTTTTCATGCTTTATCCAAGTCATTGTAAAGTTGCACAACTAAACCATGGAAACATATAGAAGATAGGTAGCACTCCTAGCATGATTTCTAACGCACTTCGCATGCAATCATAACAATTTACTTCACATTTAGCCTGCTGATTTTATACAAATTTTATCACATTCATATTACCTTTGCATAGGGATCACTTTTAACTATACAACATAATAATAAACACATGTGCATCCAATCATTCAAATTCATGAATATGAAAGCATATACTTACATTTTGGTACTAATGATAACATCACTTTTAGCATTTGACAATTTATACATAAACACATACACACGCACATGTATACACATCAATAACAATTTATCAATTACACTATTGTCATTTACACTTATACTATTTTCTCATTTCACACAACCATATAATGAACCTTGCTTTCACATACACTCACTTTGTTCCATCACACAATACATATACACATTTCCCATTAATTCCTCTTTCGCATTCACACACTTCTTATCATTTCACTTTTGCACATAACATGTGCCACATTTACACATCTCTCGCACATACCTTGTGCTATGAACACATATCACTTTTCACATCACATATGCTTATTTTCACTTAATGCCAAGACACAGCCCAAACCACCACATAGACGATCACATGACACACACATTCACATTAACATACTTAATCACCGGCATAGTGATAAGTCTTAGTTCCTGCAGAAACCGGGGAATGCCCTTCCCACCATTACCAGTGGAACTTGTCCACCTCCAGGATTTCACAAGACCCTTTGCCAGGGTATACACTTTATCAAGACCCTTCTCTAGGGTATCACATATCACATTGAGCTTTCCCGTACGGGCATTACTACGGTACAGCTCAAGCATCTAGGGTGGCAGTGTCTTATGGGCATGTTTGTTTATCTTATCACATTAACCATTTTACACACCTACACCACTTGTTCCCTCACGTCCTATGTACACACTCATACATAATTCATACACACATAAGTCCTCATTTACTGATTTTAACCTCACTGTTGCAACTGCCAAATAATCATAATATAGATTTAATTATACTGAAATTTACTGAATCACATCAAGTCACAATTAACATGCTCACATAGTCATTTTTCTCATTCAAAATCCATAACAATACTTACTGTCATCAAAATAACATGAGATTTTAACCACAGACAAATTTAAGGTTTATAATCGCACATACAACTTTTTCCAGATTTTTTTGAATCATATTACATTTACAGAAATTAAAACATTCAGTTTCATGCTATTCATAATTCAATTTAACATGGAACCTAACACGAACATCAGATTTAACCATTCATAACCCTGATCCTAACATACTCATCATCACAGAAATTTTACCTTGATTTATTGCACAGCACATAATTTACTATAAATTTTACAAATTCTACGCATGTCTTCCATTTCCAAACAGAAATTCCAGTAAATCCCACAATCATGGAAAAACTCTCAAAATTTCAGGGCATAGACTGATACATATACACATGGTATAGAAAAATCTAGGGCATTTAATCCCTCAGGAATCATGTAGATAGTAGGTGAACATGCCTACTCCATTTTTTCCCAACATGTATTTCAATAATCTAAAAATTTATGCCATCCACAGAAAAATGCAGAAATTTCCACACACATCACATTATCTATTTTACATAGCATATAAAATTTACACTATATTCTCATTGCGAAAACATATCGAAAATAATCATCTACCAGGAAGAACAGCTCACTGTTCTATCCTAAAGAACTTAGCGGAAGCCTCTGGCCGTTCAAGGGTTTGGATGGCATGATCGCTGGACGCCGATGGGAGATCTTGGCATCAAGGGTATTGACACCAAGTTCCTGTCTGTGCAAGGGCACAGACCGAACTCCAAATACAGAGTGAAAGGGAGGGTCCAAGACACGATTTAAAATCCACAAAATTTGCTGGGACCTAGGGCACATGTATGGGATTGAGATCTATGGGTTACTTGCCTTTCTAAAAACCTCCAAAGGGGTGAAAATGGGCGATGAAGCTCTTCTTGGGCAGTCCCAAGAAGCCTCCAAAACTCCTTTACTCCGTCTTCTGTGGTGTTGTAGCTACCAATCCGAGGCTGGGGAAGCCTCCTCCTACGTCCAAGCTAGCTTCTAGTCGTAGTAGATCGTCGGAAGAAGCTCCAAATCGCCGGATCTGAGCTCTCAAAGCTCAAGTTTTCTCAAAGGCATAGGGTTCCTCTTCTCCTTCTTGCAAAGAGTCCAAGGAGGGTTTTGGGGTTGCAAAGAGGGTTTGGTTTAAAGGAGAGAGACCTCTCCTTTCACGCAGATGGTGATGTGAGGCTTTCACAACCGTTGGAGACAGCTCCCCATGGCTGGGGTTGCTTGTCCCCGGAATTCCGGGTCTGCTGTGCATGCAAGTCAGAGAAGTAAACGTCCACATATATGGACGGCTACTTAAGGCTTGGCGTCCATCGATATGGACACCGACACCTCATGGGCGTCCACCCATGTTGACGCCAATTGGTCCTTTGGCCAGAACTTAAAATCATGTAGGAATCATGTTCAACTTATACATATATACATACAATGTATGTAACATAGTATACACACTGTCACACCATGCATTCAAACCATATTTACCATATGATTATTCACATGCATACCTAAGCACAACTAGCTAATACGTACGTAAATATCTACCTACGCGTACGTGATGTTTTACATAAGCATGATGCAACATGCGGCAAAATAGAGTGACAAGAATTGCAAGGGTTTCAATGATCATTAGGAGACAATATGAATTAAGTTAGCTAGGAATAATATATTCAATAAAATAGTTCGTGCTTGCACTCACTTGATTTGGCATATATATAGTATACATCCACGCATATACACATGCAAGATTTACAATTATAATATGCACCATTTTCATGTATGCCATTTATGCAAGAACAAACAAACATCATATACATAAAATACAAGCGGGAAAAGAAAAGGAAATTTCGGGGCCTTATAACCCCCTTCCTGTTTGGGTGGATGACGACCCCGAACACGTTCTTTACATTGGAACATTGTTGCCAGAGGCCGAGCAGCAGCGCTACAAGGCTTTCCTGTTAGCCAACTTAGACGTGTTCGTGTGGTCGGACGATGAGCTACCGAGCATTGCTCCAGATGTGATGACGCAACGCCTTCGCTTGGACCCACGGGTCCCACTAGTGTAGCAGAGGAGGCGACCCATCAACCGAGAATGGCAGACCGTGATCCAGGATCACGTTATTAGAAGCAGAGCAGTTGGGCTCCTCCGGGAAGCCCATTACCCGAAGTGGATCTCCAACGTAGTCCTCGTACGCAAAGCCAATGGCAAATGGCGTGTGTGCGTGGACTACAAAGATCTCAACAAGGCCACGCCCAAACACAACTTTTGTGGCGGAACGCCTCGACCAAGCCCGTTAAACCGATAACGTACTTGATCCGAGTCCGCCTCCCGCGAACGGGCCGAAGCCTCACAAGTGATACCAAACCACAGTCCGTGTAAACACACAAAGAAACACACCATATTTTATATATATATCACAAGTTACATAGCCATATTTCCACAAAACTGAAAAGAAGTACAAGAGCCTGAGGCATACCCCGAGGTACAACTGAAGAAAATAAACAACTAACTACACTACACTGCTGGAGTTGCTACTACACAGCTGGAGGTATTGACCCTGCACCACTACGGCGTGGCTCTGAACTGGATGACGGTTGTGAAACGTCCTCCTTGCTCTCACCTGTGGGGGTAGGGGTGAGCCTCGCTAGTCACTGGCTCAGTAGGGAACTCCCCCAAAATCGAGCAAACCAAAAACCACAGGTACAAAAGCAATAAATAGTACCAATAATATATAGAACAGCTAAGCAGGATATGAATGCTGTAAAAGTACTCACCGGCTGCCGACTACGAAAAACAACTGTAATAATTAAACGACAAACCAGTACAGGTGTACAAGCTAAAGTAGAGACAGTCAAACACGAGCCACGTAAACTGGTTCGGGACACCAGAAACTGACTCGGACAAGCTAACACAGGTCTACCTCTCAGTCTCGCTGTAAGGTTTCGGGTCTTAGCGGATCCTTATTGGGTCTTGTAGAGGTTCGGGTGTGGTTGACGACAAGGTCCATGGTCGTTGACTTGGGGTTGACGACTAGGGGTTAGCTGTTGACTGTGAGTTAGCGTCCAGCGACGTGGACGTTTGTTGTTGAATTCGACGACAAGCTGTTTGGACGTCAGCCTATAGGCGGTTCAGTAGATGGCTAGAGATGTGGACGCCAATTGGTCGCGCCTATAGAATAGGGCAGCCTGAGAGCAGAAACCTTTCTTCTCTTTTCCTTCCTTTCCTCCACTTCTGCCTTTTCTGTTTCCACTGCTTCTGATGTTGATGGAAGATCGTGGGAAGGCTCTGGTATGCGTGGCGGGTTTGATCGGGCGGGAAACACGAAGATTTGGTGTAATTCGCGCGGAGACTTTGAGGGGTTCCGGTGCGATTAGTGGCTGTTTGGGAGTTTTTAAGGCGTTCTGAGGTAGGGACTTAACTCCTTTAACCCTCCTTAGCAAATCAGCATGCTCATTTGTGTGGATTAGTATGCTAATTGCATTTTAGGGTTGGGTTATACCATGCCGGGATTTTGGGTGTTTTGGATGATCCAAGCGCTGGATCATATATTTCCGAAGTTTTGGTAGTACTAGAGGATGTGAGGAGGCATTTCCCTCCATCAGTAAGCGTTCTGGTTGGGTGATTTTACCCAATTGGACTGACCCGGTGCTGTTCTGGGTCTAGGGGACTGGGGAACTTAACGTCCACATCTGTTGACGTTGAGATCTTCAAGGTTGATATAAATGACAAGGTCGATTGCCGTTGAGTTAGGGTTAGCAGCATGGTGAGTGTCGTCCATCATATTAGCGACAATCGATGCTGCCGTTAATATCCTGTGTCCCAGCAGGCTTAAGTCCTGTTCTGTGTTCAAGTTGTTGACATGTGATGTCCGCCCTGTTACACATTCTGCCAGGCTTAGAGTGTGACTTTGCCTGTGCATATGAGTAATTAATTGTGACACAAGGTGTTCACTTACTGTACGGAGTTTCAGGCGTTGAGTGTGTTCCGTCTGTTGTACGCGCGTTGTGTTACCGCGTGCCCGTTTCTATTTGTGTTTCCTAGGTGTGGGTGCGACTCCGTCTAGATGACTACCGTGTGGTGGTCCACCGCTAGTGAGCCAGGACGCCGAGTGTGACTCTATCCTGTGCGTACTCCTTGTGGTGGTTTCGAGCCGGTCTCCGTGGAGCCCCTTCTCTACCGCTAGGGTCAGGTATAAGGGAAAAACCAGTCGTGGACCAGACGCGAGAGAGAGCGTCTGTAGTGTGCACACGTGGCTGGGGTTGAGAGCCTCTGTGGTGACGGGACGCCGAGCCATAGACCCTAGCTGAGTCCTACTTACTGTGTGTGTGTGAGTGTGTGTTACTGAGCCGTGAGGTTTACAGTTTTGGGTTGTGATGCGACGTGTATTTACTTTCAGTTTTTACTTTCCGCACTGTAGTACTGTTGCCGGTGGGGGTTACTTTTCCCTACTGGGTCTCTTTTTTTGAGACTCACTCCCCTCCCTTTCAGGTGGGTCGTCGTCGACTCCCGTTCCAGGCGAGTCTAGCCACTCCGGTGTTGGTGTGCCCTAGCTGCAGTGAGTAGTACTTTTTGTTGTACTTCTGTACTCTGTACTTATCTCAGACTCTAAGTTGTACATGTTATGTTCATGTATAGTGGAATTTTACAGCTTTTCATGGTGTGTATCTTCTTACATATAGTCTCCTCGGACGTTCACTTCCTACCCTTCCGAGCTTGTCTCGTGGGTTAGCGGGTCAGAATTCGGGTTACTGGTTGCCTACTGGTAATGCGGATTCTGGGTCGTTACAGCTTGGTATCAGAGCCTGGTCTGATGAGATATATATAAGGAAATACCCATCATGTTAACTCAGAGTACAAAGAGTACAGTTGCAGCTATTTAACTCGGAGTTAGTGTATTCATGTGTGTATTTTTGCTCTGTGTATAGTACTATGGCACCTAGGCGACGTCCTAGAGAAGGAGTGGCTGAGCAGGTGACTCGTCAGGAGGCTGGAGATGCTCCGCCACCTCAGCAGACGCAGCCTTTGCCACAGGACGCACACAGTGGTATTGTTCCACTGCCGCCACCTCCTCCTCAGGTAGCTTAGGGATTAGACATGACTCGATTTCTTGAGGGGATGGCTCAGTTTGTAGCTCAGCACCGTGATGCGTCGGTACCCCAGGGTGGTACTGGGAAGGTGTTGAGGGAGTTCTTACAGTTTCAGCCTCCCCAGTTTTTGGGCCAGCCTGATCCAGATATAGCGCGGGTGTGGTTGGATGCAGTGGAGCGGACTTTCCGTTCCATGGAGTGTGTTCCCGAGGAGCGAGTGTTGTTAGCTAGTTACCAGTTGCAGGCACAGGTGTTGACTTGGTGGTCCTCTGAGTGGGAGACTACTTTTCAGTCTCGCCCACTTAGACAGATTCCGTGGCAGGAGTTTGTCGTTTCTTTTGAGAGAGCCTTCTGTCCTACTTACGTCCGGACGGAGAGGTTGTACTAGTTTTTGGACTTGCAGTAGAGGGACTTTACTGTAGTGTAGTACAGGGCCAGATTTGTAGAGCTAGGGCGTTATGCTCGCAGATTATGGCAGATGAGGGTCTAAGGACTCAGCAGTTTGTGAGGGGCTTGAGGCCAGAGCTCAGGCAGGTGCTGATAGTTGCCCGTGTCACAGACTTGGACGCGGCCTATCAGACAGCGGCAGCGTTGGAGGTAGACACTTTACAGACCCGTGCTCGAAGTGCAGAGGTTCAGACGCAGGTAGTTCCTTCTCAGCCTCGACAGCAGCAGGGTAGTGTGCAGACGACCCCGAGGACTGCGACTTGCTACGCGTCCACTTCTACTGGGATGACAGCGAAGTCAGGATCTCGGAGGAAGTTTCGGCATGATAAGAGGCAGGCAGAGCAGAGACAACAGTCTGTTGGGAGTGTTCAGCAGCCGGTAGGGTAGCCTTTGCAGCAGGTACCACGTTCTTTTGCTGGTCAGTGTTACCGGTGTGACCAGATGGGTCACATGGCGCGAGATTGTCCTTTGCTACCTCGTGTGCCACAGCAGTAGACCCAGTCACATCCCCGAGTGCAGCAGCAGCAGGCACCCGTGCAGCAGCGTCAGTAGACCGGAGGTTCTGGTGGGTCGAGAGGTAGAGGTCGTGTTACTCACTTGACCCGTGCAGACACGGAGGCAGCTCGGCTAGTGGAAGGTACTGTTACAGTTTTTGGTTATACAGCTAGAGTTTTGTTTAATTCTGGTGCCTCTCACTCTTTTGTGTCTGAGGAGTTTTTAGACTCCCCTGGAGGGTTGAGTTCGGGAGAGTCTGTTGAGCTAGCAGTAGAGTTTTCAACAAGGGACTTTGTCCTTATGTCCTACTATCTCGAGGAGGTACCTGTGCAGTTGCAGGATCAGTGGTGTCTTCTCGTCTGTTTGCTTTGCAGTTGCAGGACTATGATGTGATTTTGGGTATGGACTGGTTAGAGCGGTATGGTGCAGTGATGGATTGCCAGAAGAAGAGGGTGCACTTGCGGATACCTGGGGAAGCGGTGTTCTACTTCCAGGGTATCGTACCTCTTACTTCTATTTTTAGTTTCTGCTTTGAGGGCAGGGAGGTTGCTTGCCTCTGGTTGTCAGGGTTTCCTAGTTTCTGCTATTACCCTTGACCAGGTTGCCACGGAAGTGGGGGACATTCCTGTAGTGTGTGAGTTTCCAGATGTTTTTCCGGAAGAGTTGCCTGGTTTACCGCCAGAAAGAGAGATTGAGTTTACTGTTGAGTTAGTTCCTGGCACTGTACCATTTGCTCAGGCACCATATCGTATGGCACCAGCAGAGTTGAGGGAGTTGAAGAGGCAGCTTGAGGAGTTGTTGGAGAAGGGCTACATTCGTCCTAGCTTTTCTCCGTGGGGGTCACCTGTTTGTTTGTCAGGAAGAAGGATGGTAGCCTGAGATTGTGTATTGATTATAGGAAGCTGAACCAAGTGACCATCAAGAATAGGTATCCTTTACCTAGGATTGACGATCTCTTTGATCAGCTTCAGTCTGCTCATGTCTTTTTGAAGATTGACTTGAGGTCGGGCTACTATCAGTTGCGGATTAGAGATTCTGACATTGAGAGGACTGCTTTTTGGACCAGATATGGACACTTTGAGTTTTTGGTGATGCCGTTTGGTCTCACCAATGCACCAGCGGCCTTCATGGATCTGATGCACGGGTGTTCCACCAGTTCTTGGACCGGTTTGTCGTAGTGTTTGTTGACGACATTTTGGTGTACTCCGCTTCGGAGGAGGAGCACGCCGAGCACCTGAGGATCGTGTTGCAGACTTTGCGAGAGCACCACTTGTATGCTAAACTTAGTAAGTGTGAGTTTTGGCTACAACAGGTTCACTTTTTGGGGCACGTGATCTCAGGTGAGGGAGTTTCTGTGGATCCAGCGAAGGTCGAGCCGTTTTGCAGTGGGAGAGTCCCAGATCTGTGTCTGAGATTCGTAGCTTTCTGGGTTTGCAGGTTACTACCGCAGATTTGTTCGAGACTTTTCTCAGGTTGCTGCACCCTTGACTCGATTGATGAGAAAGGGGGTTCCGTTTTGTGGTCGGAGCAGTGTGAGAGCTTCATGGAGTTGAAGCGACTGCTTACGTCAGTGCCAGTCCTTGCTTACCTTCAGGTGAGGAGGGTTTTGAGGTTTGCACAGATGCTTCAGGTGTTGGTCTGGGTGCGGTTTTGATGCAGCAAGGCCGGGTGGTGGCTTATGCGTCTCGCCAGCTTAAGCCCCACGAGGAGAGTTACCCAACCCATGACCTAGAGCTTGCAGCTGTGGTGTTGCTTTGAGGATTTGGCGTCTTTACCTGTACGGAGTGAGTTTTGTAGTCTGTAATGACCACCAGAGTTTGAGGTATGTGTTTTCTCAGAGGGATCTGAATATGGCAGCGTCGATGGATGGAATATCTGAAAGACTATGATTTTGCATTGAGTATAAGCCTGGAAAAGCGAATGTAGTTGCAGATGCTTTGAGTAGGAAAGCACAGATGAGTCATCTGATGCTTAGGAGTGGCAGTTGTGGCAGTCTGCGCAGAAGGGTCTTTTAGAGTTTCGTCCAGTCGTCGACTGTGTGTGTTGGGCAGTTTGTTGGCGGCTCCGCCGTTGTGAGACAGGTTGCTGAGGCTCAGCAGGCAGATCCCGAGTTGCACAGTGTGTTGCTTCTCCCAGAGGTTGAGCTTTGCGAGGACGGACTGTTAGGTTCTGAGAGAAACTCTATGTTCTTGTTGAGGAGTCTGTCAGGAGGGTGTATTGCAGGAGGCACATGGTTCCAGATACTCGATTCATCCAGGGGCGACCAAGATGTATCACAGGTTGAGACGTCAGTTTTGGTGGCCTGGGATGAAGAGAGACATAGCAGCTTTTGTTGCTAGGTGTTTGGTCTGTCAGCAGGTGAAGGCCGAACATCAGCGTCCAGGAGGACTTGTGCAGCCGTTAGAGATTTCGATGTGGAAGTGGGACCATGTGACGACTGACTTTGTTTGTGGTTTGCCGAGGACAACTGGAGGTTTTGACAGCATTTGGGTTCTTGTGGACAGATTGACGAAGACTGCCAGATTCTTGCCTGTCAGGACTAGTTAGAATGTGAGTAGGTTGGTCGCGTTGTACGTAGAGCAGATTGTTCCTTTTCACGGAGTGCCGATCTCTATTGTGTCAGATAGGGATCCTCGCTTCACTTCTGGGTTCTGGCGCAGTTTCCAGAGAGCTTTGGGGACAGAGTTGGCTTTTAGTTCCACCTACCACCCTCAGTCAGACGGTCAGTCAGAGCGGACTATCCAGACTTTAGAGGACATACTTAGAGCTTGTTGTCTGGAGTGGCAGGGATCGTGGACAGCTCACTTGCCGTTGGTCGAGTTTGCATATAATAATTTCTATCACTCAAGTATCGGTTTGGCACCATATGAGGCTTTGTATGGACGACCGTGTCGCACTCCTCTAGACTGGTTCGAGGTTGGCGAACGGATTGTCACAGGGCCAGAGTTAGTACAGTAGGCAGTTGAGGTAGTTCAGCTTGTGAGACAGAGGCTTTAGTCAGCTCAGAGTCGGAAGAAGAGTTATGCAGATCACCACAGACGACTGCTCGAGTTTCAGGTAGGGGACCAGGTGTTTGTCCGTGTGTCTCTTATGAAGGTAGTGGTGAGGTTGGTAAGCGTGGAAAGTTGAGTCCTCGCTTTATTGGACCTTTCACCATTTCTGAGCGTGTCGATGGTTTGGCGTACAGACTTGAGCTTCCGTCAGAGTTGGCAGCAGTCCACGATGTGTTCCACGTGTCGATGCTTCGGAGGTACCTTTCTGACGAGTCTCACATTCTCCAGAGCACAGAGTGGTCTGAGGTGACTCCAGTGTTGACTGTACCAGAGTTTCCGTTGCATATTGAGGATCGCCGAGTTCAGAGGTTGAGGAACAAGGCAATCCCTTTAGTTCGTGTTGCGTGGCAGCGGCACTCAGGTGGTGAGTTGACATGGGAGTAAGAGGATGAAATACGCGAGCAGTTTCCGTACCTCTTTGGTGAGTCTTCTTTCTTTATGTTGTTTGAATTTTGATGGTAATATTCCTTAAGGGGGGAGGGCTGTAAGGTTTTGGGTCTTAGCGGATCCTTATTGGGTCTTGTAGAGGTTCGGGTGTGGTTGACGACAAGGTCCGTGGTCGTTGACTTGGGGTTGACGACTAGGGGTTAGCCGTTGACTGTGAGTTAGCGTCCAGCGATGTGGACGTTTGTTGTTGAACTTGACGACAAGCGGTTTGGACGTCAACCTATAGGCGGTTCAGTAGGCAGCTAGAGATGTGGACGCCAATTGGTCGCGCTTGTAGAAATAGGGCAGCCCGGAGCAAAACCTTTCTTCTCTTTTCCTTCCTTTCCCTCCACTTCTGCCTTTGTCTGTTTCCACTGCTTCTGATGGTTGATGGAAGATCGTGGGAAGGCTCTGGTATGGGGCGTGCGTGTTGATCGGGCGGGAAACGCGAAGATTTGGTGTATTCGCGCGGAGACTTTGAGGGTTCCGGTGCGATTAGTGGCTGTTTGGGAGTTTTTTAAGCGTTCTGAGGTAGGGACTTAACTCCTTTAACCCTCCTTAGCAAATCAGCATGCTCATTTGTGTGATTAATATGCTAATTGCATTTTAGGGTTGGGTTATACCATGCCGGGATTTTGGGTGTTTTGGATGATCCAAGCGCTGGATCATATATTTCCGAAGTTCTGGTAGTATTAGAGGATGTGAGGAGGCATTTCCCTCCATCAGTAAGCGTTCTGGTTGGGTGATTTTACCCAATTGGACTGACCCGGTGCTGTTCTCGGTCTAGGGGATTGGGGAACTTAACGTCCACATTTGTTGACGTTGAGATCTTCAAGGTTGATATAAACGACAAGGTCGATTGCCGTTGAGTTAGGGTTAGCGGCATGGTGAGTGCCGTCTACATCATATTAGTGACAATCGATGCTGCCGTTAATATCCTGTGTCCCAGCAGGCTTAAGTCATGTTCTGTGTTCAAGGTGTTGACATGTGATGTTCGCCCTGTTAACACATTCTGCCAGGCTTAGAGTGTGACTTTGCCTGTGCATATGAGTAATTAATTGTGACACGAGGTGTTCACTTACTGTACGGAGTTTCAGGCGGTGAGTGTGTTCCGTCTGTTGTACGCGCGTTGCGTTACCGCGTGCCCGTTTCTGTTGTGTTTCCTATGCGTTGGTGCGACTCCGTCTAGATGACTAGCGTGTGGTTGTCCGCTGCTAGTGAGCCAGGACGCCGAGTGCGACTCTGTCCTGTGCGTACTCCTTGTGGTGGTTTCGAGCCGGTCTCTGTGGAGCCCCTTCTCTACCGCTAGGGTCAGGCGTAGGGGAAAAACCGGTCGTGGACCAGACGTGAGAGAGAGCGTCTGTAGTGTGCAAACGTGGCTGGGGTTGAGAGCCTCTGTAGTGACGGGACGCCGAGCCACAGACCCTAGCTGAGTCCTACTTACTGTGTGTGTGTGAGTGTGTGTTACTGAGCCGTGAGGTTTACAGTTTTGGGTTGTGATGCGACGTGTATTTACCTTCAGTTTTTACTTTACGCACTTTAGTACTGTTGCCGGTGGGGGTTACTTTTCCTACTGGGTCTCTTTTTTTGAGACTCACTCCCCTCCCTTTCAGGTGGGTCGTCGTCGACTCCCGTTCCAGGCGAGTCTAGCCACTCCGATGTTGGTGTGCCCTAGCTGCAGTGAGTTACTTTTTGTTGTACTTCTGTACTCTGTACTTAGCTCGGACTCTGAGTTGTACATGTTATGTTCATGTATAGTGGAATTTTACAGCTTTGCATGGTGTGTTTCTTTTTACATATAGTCTCCTCGGACGTTCACTTCCTACCCCTCCGAGCTTGCCTCGTGGGTTAGCGGCTCAGAATTCGGGTTACTGGTTGCTTACTGGTAATGCGGATTCTGGGTCATTACAGTCGCAACCATGGACGAATGGTCCAGCTGCCTCTCCACGTGAAAAGTCAAGAAACTGTGGAGACCAACCAAACACCACCACCTGTGGACCACACGGTCACAGGCCCATGCCTGGCACCTCTAGAGATCCTGGCCTGGAACTCTCTAGAGTGAGGCACTGGAAAAGGACTAGCTGGGGTCCAGTACGTCTACTGGTGTCCGTACCCCCAACTACGAGCGCGCTACAAGTGACTAAAGACCAACACAAGTGTCAGTGTCCCACTGTCGTCTTTCCCTCAGCCGGACGTACAACTCATGCACAAGAGTGAGGGTGTCCAGGTCAGACGACATAGACCTCGACGATACAACACAAGTACCGGGACAAAGCCCCGAGCTAACTGCCTGGCTCACAAAGAACCTGGGGCACCCAACTAGAGAGGTAACCACGGTAGGCGTCATACTACTCGCCACGTACACAAAACTACGTGCACGTCACACACAAACCACGTGAAACCTCACGTAAACCTCAAGTAACAATGGTCCACTACACGTGAACCCAACTGAACTCGCGTGAACAACACGCAACCTCGAAGTGAGTAACTAACTGCATACCCTGTATGCTAAATACAGAAACCACATGCACTCAATGCACCTCAGATGCCAACGCACCATGCATTATCGATAATACCATAAACAGCCGTTTCTGCTTATACATAGGTTGGCGGTAATATCGACTGCCGCTTATGGGAAGTAGACGGCAAGGTATATGGCCGTCTGTATCCCGGCTGATGAACCTGACGTCAATTGATGCTGACGCCAAGATCTTCCGCCTCTATTCCTGCAGAAACCCTAAATCGATCCTACAACATTCTGATCCCAAAACCTTGGAGAAAATATGATGAAACACTTCCTCTGACATGCATGAATCCCACACAACCCAAAACAGCATGTTTCATTTGCTAAATTACTCAAACCACCCATGTACCCCGCATGGATACCATGACCCGAAATTGCCATTTTCATGCAGATTCATGTTTTCTAATTACATTATCACGACCTATAGGAATTACAAGGGTCATTCCCTACCTCAGCACACGCTTAAACCTCCCGAATTCTCCTGGTTCACACCGAACCCTCCGCGAGCTCCCACAGCAATTGCACCACGCCACGACGTTTCCCCGCGGGATTCGGCAACGCCACACGTCCCACGATCCTCCAACCACTCTCCTGAACATTTTGGAAGCTTTAGGGACATGGGGGCATGAAGCTGGGGCAAGGGGAAGAGAGAACCAGGTGGAAAACCTGCTCTCGGGTGGCCCTATAACCTGCAGAATTCACAGGTTGGCGTCAACCCCTCTGCCGCCTAGGGCAACCGCCACCCTCAACGTCCACATCTTATGCCGCCAAGTTCATGCAGTCAACGGCACCTTAGCTGGATGCCAACAAGTCAACGACCACCCCTGGCTGCCAACTCCAACTCAACTGCAGCAGGTCGTATTTCATTTCAGGACCAAACCTACTCCTCACCTGAACAAACCAGACATCCAAACCACACATTCCACACCATTACACACATGATCTGCATGGATCCGAAAAGCACACGACGTTACATTACTATCATCTAAAAAGAAAATTCGACCTCGAAATTCATAACACAACTCAAACACAAACAACTTAAATATACACACTTTTACAAGCACTATCATCTAAAAAGAAAATACAAAGACTTGTTCAAACTGATAGGGATACCCTTTAGCCATCCCCTCGGCTACTCCCAGGTATCCTCACCACCCAACCTATTTTCCCATCTTACTTTAACTAGCTCAATTTCTTTATTTCTCAGCTTCTTTATCTTTCGATCAGTGATTTGCACCGGATACTCTGGCATAGTCATATCCGGCCTCTGATCACCACCTTGATATCTGATTATTTGAGCTGGATCTTCAATACACTTTCTTAACATAGAGACATGAAAAATATCATGCACATCTGCAAAATCAGCTGGCAAATCAAGTCTATAAGCCATTTCCCCAATCCTTTCTAACACTTGAAAGGGTCCCACATATCTTGGGCTCAACTTTCCAGTCTTTCCAAATCTCATAATACCTTTACTCGGGGAAACTCTCAAGGAAACAAAATCTCGTACTTCAAACTGAAGTGGTCTCCTTCGGATATCTGCATAACTCTTTTGCCTGCTTTGAGCTGCCTGCAATTTTTCTTTAATAAGCTTCACTATTTCTGTGGCTTTCTGAATCAATTCAAGACCCACTAATTACCTTTCTCCCACTTCATGCCAGTTCAATGGGGTTCTATATGGCCTTCCATATAAAGCTTCATATGGTGCCATCCCAAGACTTGTAAGATAACTATTATTGTAGGCAAACTCAACCATTCCCAAATGATGCTCCCAGCTACCTCCCCAAACTAAACAACAAGCCCGCAACATATCTTCAATCGTCTGGATAGTCGTCTCTGTCTGACCATCTGTCTGGGGATGATAAGCGGAGCTATATCTCAGCTCAGTACCAATTACTCTTTGCAGGCTTCTCCAAAAACCAGAAGTAAATCTTGGATCTCTATCAGACACAATAGTCTTCGGAATACCATGCAATGGAACAATTCTTTCAACATAAATATTTGCTAATCTGTCCACTGTCTAAGACATACTTACTGCCACTAATCTGCACACCTTGGTTAATCTATCAACAAATACCCATATTCCATTATGCCCAGAACTCAATCTTGGTAAACCTGCCACAAAATCCATAGCAATATCATCCCACTTCCATGCGGAATGGGTAACAATTGCAATAAACCTCCAGGCTTTTGATGCTCTGCTTTAATCTGCTGACATATAGCACATCTTGCAACAAACTCTGCTATTTCTTTCTTCATATGAGGCCACCAGAAATGCTTTCTCAAATCATGGTACATTTTAGTACTACCCGGATGGATAGTGTACCTAGATTTATGGGCCTCTTCCAACACTCGCTGCTTCACCTCTCTTTCAGCTGGAACAAACAACCTGCCCCTGAGCCTGACCACACAATTATCATCAGTGGTAACTACTTCCATTTTCACAATTTCAGCTAAATTTACATCTGCTCTCTAAGCCTCAACAATCTGCCAATACAAAGACGGCTCTACAGCACTAGCAGCTAGTACTGCTCGTCGCTGACTACTGGGCACATATAAGGAGTTTTCCACTACTTCTTCATACAACTTCCACTCTTTAATCATCATCAAACTTACATATGTCTTTCTGCTCAAGGCATCTGCTACAACATTGGCCTTACCCGGATGGTAAGCCAAACTAAAATCAGAATCCTTTAAATATTCAACCCATCTACGCTGGCGAAGGTTCAAATCATTCTGTGAGAAAATATACTTCAAACTTTTATGATCTATAACGATCTCAAATCTCTCGCCATACAGATAATGTCTCCACATTTTCAAGGCAAACACAACTCCTGCCAATTCCAAATCATGAGTGGGGTAATTCTCCTCTGCTGGCTTCAATTGCCTGGACGCATAAGCTATCACTTTGCCATGCTGCATAAGCACTGCACCAAGTCCTCTCCTTAAAGCATCTGCATAAACCACAAAACCACCACTTCCTGTCGGTAATGTCAATATAGGTGCCGATGTAAGTCTCTTCTTCAATTCCATAAAACTTTTCTGACATTCACCGGACCACACAAATGGCACACCTTTTCTAGTCAATTTAGTCATAGGTGCTACAATCTTAGAAAAATCTTGAATAAAGCGCCTATAATAACCTGCTAATCCCAGAAAACTTCTAATCTCGGTTATTGTCTTAGGCACTCCCCATCGCATCACTGCTTCCACTTTACTTGGGTCTACTGCTACTCCTTTAGCTGAGATAACATGACCCAGAAACTGTATTTCTTTCAACCAAAATTCACACATATTGAATTTAGCAAACAACTGGTTATCCCTTAACAACTGCAGGGTAAACCTCAAATGAGCTGCATGCTCCTCTTCAGATGCTGAATAAATCAGCATATCATCGATAAAGACCACAATGAATTGGTCCAAATAAGGATGAAAAATTCTATTCATTAGATCCATAAAATCTGCAGGAGCATTAGTCAACCCAAATGGCATAACCACAAACTCATAGTGACCATATCTGGTTCTAAAAGTTGTCTTATCTATATCCTCCTCTTTGATTCTCAACTGATGGTACCCGGACCTCAAATAAATTTTAGAAAATACCTTTGCTGATTGCAACTGATTAAACAGATCATCTATCCTCAGCAACGGGTACTTATTCTTAATGGTCACATCATTCAACTTTCTATAATCAATACACATCCGAAAACTTCCATCTTTCATTTTCACAAACAAAATCGGCGCTCCCCACGGGGAATGACTCGGTCTAATAAACCCTTTCTGCAACAATTCTTCTAACTGCTTTTTCAATTGTTTAAGTTCTGCTGGTGCCATTCGATATGGAGCTTTAGAAATCGGCATGGTACCTGGTAGCAACTCAATGGTAAAGTCCTCCTCTCTATGTGGAGCTAAACCAGGCAAATCCTCAGGAAAAACATCAGCAAATTCCCTAACCACGGGAACTGCTTCCACTAGCTGACTAGCTTCTACCAGACTTACCGAGGCTAAATAAGCCACACATCCAGCATTTATCAACTTTCTAGCTTTAATTGCAGAAATTAGAAACTTAGAGGTATAAAAAGGCATACCTTGATATTCAAATACTGCACCATTAGGATGACAAAACCTGATCCTTTTCTTTTTGCAATCTAACATTGCTCCATAAGTCTCCAGCCAATCCATACCCAAAATAATATCATAATCTGACAACTGCAGGGCATACAACCGACCCGGCATCTGGTTCCCTTCAATCATGACAGGAGCTTCATCTACATAGCTCGAAGTGAGTAGGAACTCACCCGAAGGAACCTCCACTACTAACTGACAAGACTTTTCCTCTAAAGGATGAGCTATGCAATCCAGAAATTCTTCGGAAATGAAAGAATGAGAGGCACCCGAATCAAATAAAACTCTTGCTGAATATTTATAAAGAGGTAAAGTACCTTCTATCATATTCGATGCCTCCGCCTGGGCTCGGGTGATAACCATAACCCGGCCTCTTCCTCGCTGCTGTGGTGCTCCTCTGCCACGACCTACTTGTGGCTGTTGAAACTGCTGAGGGTGCTGCTGCTGCTGCACACCTCTTACATACCCATATTCTCTCGGATAGGGACAATTGCAGATCAAATGCCCCGGCTAATTACAATTATAACATCTATATCTTGGTGGAGTAATAGGCTGCTTGGCAGTACTCTGCTGCGACTCCTGCACCTCAAGCCTACCCCGGCCTTGCTGAAACTGCTGACGACCTCCCCATCCTCTTCCTTTTCCTTTAAATGCTTGCTTTAATTTCTGACCCCATTTACCAAAACCTGATGAAGAAGGTCCTACTGGTGCTTTACCCTTACTTGCACCCACTGATTGCTGCGGTAGCCGGAAACTACCTGAACCTGACTCGCCCACCTGACGAGTCCAAATAGACCTCTCCAATGTAGCTGCTATCTGGGCTGCTTCTTCCACTGTCTTACACATGAGAGGTACTATTGCATCCTGTAATTCCACTCTCAAACCTCTAATAAAATACTCAACCATCATATTATTATCTGAAACTACATAAGGTGCATAACGGCTGAGCGCCATAAACCTCATCTAGTACTCTAAAACTGAAGAGTTACCTTGCTGGAGCGTCCAAAACTGCTCTCCTTTCACTTGCTGTACTTGAATCGGAAAGAATGTATCGTTAAATACATCGAGAAATTCCGACCAAGTAATAGCCTCTTCTGTCCTACCTGCAAAGGTGGTCTGCATCTTCAGTCGCCACCATTCCAATGCAAAACCTCTCAACTGATAGGCAGCTAACACAACTTTATCTGCTGCCGGACACCTCATAGTTGCAAAGACTCTTTCGATCTCATGAACCCAGTGCTCCGCTGTATCTGGATTCGGCCCTTCTGAATAAGTAGGTGGCTGCAATCTCAGAAACTTTTCAACCTGCATCACTAGTTCTTCTGCTAATAGCACTGGTGGTGGTGGTGGCACAAGTGCTGCAAAAGACACGTCTACTCTTGGCAGGACTGGAGCAACAGGTACAGTCTCTCCATCCCCAGGTGGAACTGTAATCGGTGGTACCGGCGCCTACTGATCCATCCTTACCCGAATGTCCGTGAGGCTTTCCCAAATTCTCTCAATCATACGCTGAGTACTTTCCTCCGGATCATCTCCTCCACCACCCCATCTCTTCTATCAGCCATTCCATAAATTTCTACATAAACAAAACACCAAGCAAAAATCAAAACAACCAATTATAAAACCAGGGTCCCTACCAGCAGTGTACAAAGACCGAAATAAGGCTATGTATCTTTCTAGTTCCCTTATATTAACACGGACCTTGCTCTGATACCAACTGTGGCGGAACGCCTCGACCAAGCCCGTTAAACTGATAATGTACTTGATCCGAGTTCGCCTCCCGCGAACGGGCCGAAGCCTCGCAAGGGATACCAAACCACAGTCTGTGTAAACACAAAGAAACACACCACATTTTATATATATATCACAAGTTACATAGCCATATTTACACAAAACTGAAAAGAAGTACAAGAGCCTGGGGCATACCCCGAGGTACAACTGAAGAAAGTAAACAACTAACTACACTACACTGCTGGAGCTGCTACTACACAGCTGGAGGTACCGACCCTGCACCTCTATGGCGTGGCTCTGAACTGGACGACGGCCGTGAAACGTCCTCCTCGCTCTCACCTGTGGGGGTAGGGGTGAGCCTCGTTAGTCACTGGCTCAGTAGGGAACTCCCCCAAAACCGAGCAAACCAAAAACCACAGGTACAAAAGCAATAAACAGTACCAACAATTCATAGAATAACTAAGTAGGATATGAAAGCTGTAAAAGTACTCACCGTCTGCCGACTACAAAAAACAACTATAATAATTAAACAACAAACCAGTACAGGTGTACAAGCTAAAGTAGAGACAGCCAAACACAAGCCACGTGAACTGGTTCGCGACACCAGAAACTGACTCGGACAAGCTAACACAGGTCTACCTCTCAGTCTCGCGGCCACGAACAAAAGGTCCAGCTGCCGCTCCACGTGAAAAGTCAAGAAACTGTGGAGACCAACCAACACCACCACCTGTGGACCATACGGTCACAGGCCCATGCCTGGCACCTCTAGATATCCTGGCCCGAACTCTCTAGAGTGAGGCACTGGAAAAGGACTAGCTGGGGTCCAGTACGTCTACTGGTGTCCGTACCCCCAACTACGAGCGCGCTACAAGTGACTAACGACAAACACAAGTGTCACTGTCCCACTGTCGTCTTTCCCTCAGCCGGACGTACAACTCAAGCACAAGAGTGAGGGTGTCCAGGTCCGACGACACAGACCTCGACGGTACAACACAAGTACCGAGACAAAGCCGCGAGCTAAGAACTTGGCTCACAAAGAACCTGGGGCACCCAACTAGAGAGGTAACCACGGTAGGCGTCGTACTACTCGCCACGTACACAAAACCACATGCACGTCACACACAAACCATGTGAAACCTCACGTAAACCTCAAGTAACAATGGTCCACGACACGTGAACCCAACTGAACTCGCGTGAACAACACGCAACCTCTAAGTGAGTAACTAACTGCATACCCTGTATGCTAAATACAGAAACCACGTGCACTCAGTGCACCTCAGATGCCAACGCACCATGCATTATTGATAAATACCATAAACAACCGATTCTACTTATACACAGGTTGGCGGCAATATCGACTACCGCTTATGGGAAGTAGACGACAAGGGATATGGCCGTGTGTATCCTGGCTAATGAACCTGACGTCAATCGAAGTTGACGCCAAGATA
>JACBKR010003259.1:0-30385 GCA_014218235.1 Colocasia esculenta
TTATTTATTATTACGAATTTTGCTTAATTTAGGTCCCAGGTTATGTTGGTCATATTTATTTCTTTTGGAGTCTAGGTTTAATGCCTATAAAAATCTTGTAGTCAACAAATGGAAGAAATTAGTGATGTTGATGAGAAAATTAGAGAACTTCCAGCTGCCATCTCCTTTTCTCTATGCATCTCTCTCTCTCCCTACATTTTCTCCCTCTCTTTTCTACTTATTTTCCCTTCTTCCCAGCGATCTCCCAGCTTCCTTCCTCCTCTTTTCCCCAACGTTTGCATCAAATTGGTATCAGAGCCAACTCTGATCCGACGTGCCTCGCTTTCTCGTCCACACGCTGCGCATCATTATCTTCTTCCCTGTTCGAAGCCGCAAAGGAGTCCACGCGATCGTGTCCATCGCGGGCCCTCGTCGCCGTGCAGAAACGTAGGGGGATCCTGACGCCCCGTGACGCCATCGCCCCGCGTCACCCCCCTCGTCAACGCGTGGCCGCTTCTGGATCCCCCTGCAACTAGCCCACCCCGATAACGCCTGGGCCGCCCCGCCTACGCGACCCCATCCGCCATGCACTGCCCGGTGCACAGGTGGGAACCGCCATCAGTCAGAGGGCGGCCCTGCACAGGCCGCCTCGCGCTCGGCTTCACCCTACCCGCGGTCCGCCCGCCTGGCCTTGCGAGCGCCCCGCCACCTTCGCCTGCCCCGTGAGCGCTGCGAGCCAGCCCGTGCGTGCCTCCTCCGCTTTGTTCGCGCCCCCGCGTCGTCCCTGCGCCCACGCACCCGGGTCGCACGCCCCTGTGCCCACGGACACCGCGTTTCCTGTGCGCGCGAACCTGCCCCAGTACCTGCAGATCAGTGGGCACCCTACTGCCACCTGCACCGCACTCGGATGAACATGCATGGCATGTTGAACGCCGATGGAGAACACCCCGTGCACGTCTACCTCCCGGCGCTACCACATGAGGCGTTTCAGCCGCGTCGTCCACGTATGCCTCCGCGCCAGCACCCGACGCGACCAGTCGTCTCACCGCCAGGGGTGCGAAACGTGGAGTCTGTGTGACATGTTTTTGCTGCGTTGAGGATTGCACCGGACCGGGATAGCGGGTCACAGCCCCACAGCGGCGGGCGTTTGACTTTGACTTTGTGAGCGCGATGCGTGAGTGTACACATTTCTCGATGGACCTCGCTTTTCAGCGAGTCGGTTAGTGCTTAGTCTCACGTCTCTCTCTCACTTGCTTTTCTAGTATTCAGTTAAATTTGCCGCCGTGTGTGTGATAGGTTTCCTAGCCAGCTAAATAATTTGTCACTGTTCACTTGTGAGTCGTAAGTCCCATCTCGCAGCACTAGTAGAGACATTACATGTGGAATTAATTTCATATACATTGTAGAAGTTCACACTGGTGTTTGACTTGACATTTTGTGGTGCTCAACGGACGGTTTTCCGATCGTGTAGCTTGCATGCATTAGTCATAAGCAGTTTCCTAAACTTCATGGTGTGATGTAATTTGCTGCCAAAAAAAAAAAAAAATCAGAAAGTAGTCAAATAAGTATTTAGACACAAAAAAATTCAAATCCACAAAAAAGGGTGCTCTTAGTATGTCAAATTCTCATGGTTAATTTCTATCTCGTTAATTGGGGTAAGTCCTTGTTTCATGCCCACACGTAGCGGTGTAGTGTATCACGTCACCTCTCCTATGTTAGGTTCACATCCAACCATGATGGGATCCCACCCACTAGCTCCAGGGTCACGTACTGAAGATCCTGACGTCCAGGCCTTGACCGAGTTAGTGTACCAACTCAGGGAGGACATTCATAGGATGGACCATCGTTTAGGAGAGAGTCTGGCGGGCTTAGATGAGAGAGTCACTGAGTCTGGTCGTACGGTCCAGGGGATAGTTGGTCGTATTGCGGTACTCGAAGGGGCCGTCCGTGAGCTGAGGCATGAACAATTTGTGGACCGGCCACAACCGCAACGCCCCCACTCCCTCGGGGTTCCCCTTCCCCGAGCTGCCCGTGCTGGAGATTGTCAGGGTCACTTAGGGGACTATGACCGTGAGTCGTTTGGTGAGGAGGTGGGTGAGACTCCTTGAGTTCCTATAGCCCCGAGATACCGGAGATATGGTCATAGACCTGACCCAGAGTTTGAGGATGAGCGGTGGGCCTTTCGTGAGCGGGATCAAGATATCCGCAACGCCCGCCTTGAGGCTCCCAGTTTTGACGGATCTTTGGAACCGCAACATATCTTGACTGGGAAGCGCAGTAAACCTCTACTTTGAGGGATGGGTATGTCTAATCCTCGGCGAACCTCTTCGCCAAGACCATGTTGAGGGTCGAGCCCTAACTTTTTGGACCAGCCTGGAGGATCGCCTGCTCAACGATATAAGGAGCCCATTGATACTTGAATGAGATGAAAGTTAGGCTCCCGAGAGAAATACGTCCCTTCGACGTATAGGCATCGTTGATTGATCGGTGGCAGAATGTCTCTCAAGGATCTCGACAGTGTCTGAGAATATAGAGAATTGATGATCTCCGGTGGAGTGTGGAGTCCGCGAGGAGGGGTGCACTAACCCTTTCTCGATTCCAGAAGGGCCTTCGTCGAGTCTATCAACAGGAATTATTCTGCCAATTGTGACCGACCTTGACCACACCTACTAGGTAGTGCGAGAGATGGAGCAGTTGAGCTTGAGAGGGATTCCTCACCCCGGGTCAGACCCACCTTCCAGCGCCATATTGATCACGTGGACCCCGCATCTTCTCAAAGGGTTCCCCTTTCGGGCTCCTGAAGGGCAACGCCAGAGGGGGGTTGCGCCCGCTCTGCCACTATCCAGTTCGTCCCTTCTTATTTTTTTAGACCTCCACCGATCACTCGGAGGGACAAGGGAAGGTGCCAATAAAGGACGCTGCTCCTCAGGAAGGTAGTTTCTCACACCCGATGTTATAGTTTCAGGGAATAGGCGCATATCTAGCTCTTGTCCTCACAGAGCCCTAGTTATGGAGAGCGGTGATCCAGAGGACTCTTCACCACCGGTCATGGATGTCAGTTATGAGGCTGGGGCCGACTTGGTGGATGAGTATTTTCTGGAAGAAGAAGTGAATGGCACCAGTCAGGTCGTAAATTTTATAGAAGCACCTGAAGGAGAACGGCTTGGGGTGGTTCAGTGCATCTTTACTCGAAGTGATGATTGGCGCCGCACTGCCATTTTTTAGACCTATTGCCGTCTAGGTGGCAAGGCTTGTCGAGTCATTGTTTATAGCAGGAGCTTCATCGATGCGATTTCCACCAGTACAGTTGCCCGTTTGGGCTTGGCGACCGTGGACCATCCCCGCCCCTACCAGGTGTCTTGGGTGGACACTACTTCCATCCCCATTCATTTGAGATGCCTCCCCCGATCTAGCTCCATTCTTATGAGGCTCAAATCTGGTGCGATGTCTTACCCATGGAGGTTGGGAGCATCATTCTGGGCCGACCATGGATTTATGATGTTGATGCCACTCTTTATGGTCGCTCCAACACTTGTGTTTTCGAGCACGGCGGACAGTGCATCACCATTCATCCAACTCAACAGAATGGTTCGCCATCTCGAGTTTCCCCATCTCCTAACATTCAGGCCAACCCCGCTACCCCTTCCTCTAGCACACCCACTCATCTTCCCGCACCACCACCTAGTAAGGCGTTTGTTTCGCATACCTAAAGGGTGCGCACCCCCACTGTTACCGCCTTACAGCTCATCACTGCTAGGGAATTTGAGGAAGAGGTTCAGGAAACCGACGATGTATTCGCCCTGCTATTGCATATTAACATCGTTTAGTTGGATGTTGAGGCAACTGATGAGCAATCCGCGGAGGTAACAATCCTACTCCAAGAATTTGCGGATGTGTTCCCCGAGGACTTACCGGATGGTTTACCTCCCATGCGTGGCATTCAACATGCCATTGATTTCATTCCAGGTTCCTCTCTCCCAAACTTGCCTCATTATCGCCTAAATCCAATAGAGCTTGCTGAACTTTAGAGGCAGGTCGAAGCCCTGTTACGGCGCGGTTACATTCAGGTCAGCACTAGCCCATGTGCAGTACCCACGCTTCTTGCTCCAAAAAAATGATGGCACCTGGCGGATGTGTGTAGACAGCCGCGCCATCAACCCATACTGTTAAGTATCGTCTATTCCCTATATGACTTGTTTTTCCTATTCCCCTGAGCTTGTGGATAGACTTGATGACATGATGGCAGGGGCCACAATATTTTCCAAGATTGATCTAAAGAGGGATTATCATCAAGTCAGAGTTCGACCTAGTGATGACGGCAGATAAGATGCTTTCAAGGACCTAGGATGGACTCTACGAATGGTGGTTATGCCCTTGGGGTATCCAACACTCCTAGTACCCCTCATGCGGCTTCTTATGATCGAGACCTTGCAGCCTTTCATCGGAAAATTTATTTCGTCTATTTTGAGACATTCTTCTACAGCACATTCCACATACAGCAGAGCACATTAGGGCAGAGCGTTTGAGCATTTACGTCAAGTTTGTCTTACCCTTCGTCAGGAGAGCCTATATGGTAACCCAAGAATGTGCTTTTGTGACCAATCAAGTGACCTTCTTGGGGTTCATTGTATCCAGTGAAGGGGTCTCTGCTGATCCGGAGAAGATTAAGGCGATAGTTAGTTGAATGGCCGGAACCCTAGACTCTTCATGAGGCGCAAAGCTTTCATTGGCTAGCCACTTTCTACCCGCTGATTCATTCGTGGGGTTCAGCACGGTCACCGCCTCTCCATTACTGAACTGCCTTCGAAAGGGCAATTTATTGGAGGCCAAGGCACCCAGCCAGCTAAGATGGCTTTTCAGGAACTCAAGGAGCGAATGACCCAAGCACCCGTGCGCTACGGCTTCCTGATTTCTCGAGGGGTGTTCGAGTTTCGAAGTGTGACGCGTCCGAGTTGGGGAGTAGTTGGCATCATAGGAGGTGTATTGAGTCAGGAGGGACACCCTATCGCCTTCTTCAGTGAGAAGTTGAATGACGCGAAGCTGAGGTACTCCACTTATGATTGGGAATTTTATGCGGTAGTCCAAGCTTTGAGATACTGGCGCCATTATTTGCTACCGAATGAATTTGTGTTGTACTCAGATCATGAAGCCCTCCGATTTCTCCAAGCCCAAAAAAAGCTCAATTCTCGGCATAGTCGTTGGATCGAATACCTCCAGGCCTATGCTTTCGTTCTTAAGCATAAATCCGGCGTGGAGAATCGAGTGGCCGATGCACTAAGTCGGTGATCGAGTCTGCTCTCTATTGTCCACACTGAAGTCATTGGGTTTGAGAAACTCAGGGAGAGCTATGCGGAGTGCCCATATTTCGGTCCCATTTATTCTGGCCTTCAGTCTGGCCCCTCCCGAGAGTATGAGGATTATGTCCTTCATGATGGATTCATTTTCAGGGGTGATCGATTGTGTATTCCCCGGACATTTGTCCGTGATTTTTTGGTGTGGGAGATTCATGCGGGGGGCCTAGCGGGCCACTTCGGCCGACACAAAACCATTGAGCTGGTAGAGTATTGCTTCTTTTGGCCCAGTCTCAAATGAGACGCTGCCCGCATCGTGGCCCAATGCCGCACCTGTGCCACAGCTAAGCAGCGCAAGCAAAATACTGGGTTGTACACTCCTCTACTAGTTCCCGACCGTCCATGGCAGGATTTGAGTGTGGATTTTGTCCTTGGGTTGCCACGTACGGCTCGGAGGCATGATTCTATCATGGTCATGGTGGATAGATTCTCTAAGATGGCCCACTTTCTTGCCTGTGCCAAAACTTCTGATGCGTCTAGAATCGCCCGTCTCTTCCTAGGTGAGGTCGTCCGTCTGCATGGCCTTCCTAAGACTATTGTCTCGGATAGGGATGTCCATTTTGTGAGCTATTTTTGGAAGACCCTTTGGCATCTTTTGGGGACCAAACTCAAGTTTTCAACAACTTATCATCCCCAAACTGATGGTCAAACAGAGGTTGTCAATAGGAGTTTGGGGAATTTGCTGCGTTGTCTGGTGGGAGATCATGTGCGGAATTGGGATCTGATCCTACCTCTGGCTGAATTTGCGTACAATAACTCGGTCAACAGGTCTATAGGTATGAGTCCCTTTAAAATAGTCTCAGGTTATAGACCTAGGCAGCCCATAGACCTTGCTTCCCTGCCCCCACACACTCGAGTTTCTGAGTCAGTTGAGTCATTGGCCGAGCACATTAGGAGTGCACGAGCACATCCGTCAACAAATTGAACTGAATAATGAAAAGTACAAAAATGCAGAAAATTTACATCGTCGCTTCCATGAGTTTCAGGAGGGTGAGTATGTCATGGTGCGGGTTTGACCCGAGCGGTTCCCTTCAAGAGTCGTGAAAAAGCTACACGCTCGGGGAGCTGGGCCATTTAAAGTGCTCAAACGTGTTGGGTCCAATGCCTATGTGATTGACCTTCCAGATGATTATGGCATTAGTTCCACATTTAATGTATCTGATCTAGTTGCTTATCGAGAACCGACAGTGATTCCCAGTGAGCCTTTCGAGCTTGATTCCACCATTGTGAGTGAGCCACCTCCTGAGCGTCCACCTACAGCCTTCAATGCAAACTGGCGTGAGCAACTTGACCAAATACTGGATGAGTAGGTCATTACCTCCCAGAGCGGCGACTATCAGCGCTACCTGGTTCGTTGGAAAGGCAAGCCTCCTTCTGAGGACACGGGGATCACACGCGAGGAGCTACAGCGGTTCGATCCAGATCTCTTGGAGCGGCGTCAGAGCGCCCTAGACCCTTACTCGACGGGGTCGAGTTCCTCCCGAGCGGGGAGGATTGGTGAGGACACCCGAGCTCGTGTTCGTTTTGACCCGGCATACGTTTATCGTTGGAGGAGACATCTAGATTCGACATCGGCATCTATTTGGCTTGAGGATTGATGATTATCTATGTGGATGTATTTTCTATTTTATTTGAGCAGTTCTATTGTGAGTGTTGGCCCATTAGGGGCCCAACATGGTCTTTGTTATTTTTCTGTTATTTATTATTACGAATTTTGCTTAATTTAGGTCCCAGGGTTATGTTGGTCATATTTATGTCTTTTGTGAGTTTTAGGGTTTAATGCCTATAAAAGTCTTGTAGTCAACAAATGGAGGAATTATTGATGTTGATGAGAAATTAAGAGAACTTCCAGCCGCCATCTCCCTTTTCTCTCTGCGTCTCTCTCTCTCCCTACGTTTTCTCCCTCTCTTTCTGCTTCTTTTCCCCTTCTTCCCAGCGATCTCCCCGTTTCCTTCCTCCTCTTTTCCCCACATTCTGCATCAACGACTCTATCGTAGGTAATAGTTTTACCAATACGTACTTTATCTACGACTTAAGCCATAGAAAATATCGTAGATATAGATATGTACCTACGATATTTGTCGCATTACTGACGTTTTTGGTCGTAGGTATAACTGTGTTTTGTAGTAGTGTTATTAGGAATCTCCACTAATTCATGATCAGCCTTTCTGCCTTTTGCTTGCTTCAATGTAATTTCAACAAAGAGTCCTCTGCTTGTTTGGTAGTTTTCAACTGGTATAGAGTTTGATGGAAGTCATTGACTCACTGATTAATAGAGTATTAGATTTGGTAATTTGATGCAAATTTCTCAACAAGATGATTATTCTTTTTTTTTTTTTTTAACAAAAGGTCCTCAGTGCCTCAAACTAGGAGAGTGCACCCTCCCCCATAAGGGGAGAATGTTCTCACTCCACCAGTGAGGGCAAACTGGGCCAAACTTATTAATGAAAGAGATTACATCAATGCAAGGGGCATACCCCTTAAACTAATCTGATATGCATAAGACCTGATCTGTCAATGACCATCGGCCCTTTACAAGTTTTAGGTAAACAGTTCTCACTGTAGAACAAATCATTACACTTAGACTTAACGACCAAATTAGCAAGAGCATCTACAACTTGATTGGTTTCCCTGTACACATGAATTAATTTCAATCTGTCTTGTCTTAGGAGCGATCGGGCTTCCCTCTACCATTTGTAAGCACGCCAAGAAATCATGTTATCCTCTCGGATGGACTGAACTAAGCTTTGAGAATCTGAATATATGACGGAAAGCCTGCAACCTGAGAATTCAGCCATTCTCAGGCCATCACAGAGGACACGAACTTCTGCAATCATACTAGTTCCAGCACCATAAAAGTGAGAGAAAGCCATATGAATATGCCCATAGGAATCACGAATACACCCACCTCCTCCACAGTCGCCCGGGTTCCCTTTGCATGCGTCATCTACATTCAAGATAAAGTGATGGTGTCACGTCCCGAGAATTACGCAGCGGATATTAGTTCGAATAATTCGAGTCGATATTCCGAGACGTGAACAGTCGGCAAATAAGCCTCTGGCTAGCACGCACTAAATGTGTATCAATACAACATCATAATAGGGTCCAAATGTTGAACTCAATATAAATTGTATTCAATTGTATTCAAAATGGAAACGAGTACAGGACTAAGACTCAATAAAAGCAAAAGTACATAATACCTCACTTCCTACCACATTGTTCTAACACTCAAAATAAACTAACTATAGATAGACTCATAATTGGAACGCTCATCACTCGGACGCATTCCCATCCTCGACTTGCTCTTCCTCTTCAACTTCATAGTCACCTAGATTGGGTAAAAGTAGGAAATGAGCAAACTAGCCCAGTAGGATTTATATCTCAATGTGCGGGCAATGATATAAGTGATTAGCAATTTAGAACTAGGTAAGCACGATGAATGTCATGATATGCATGTACGAATGAAACAGATTAAAACATGATGCATGAAACAAGCTAGATAGAGAGTGATCGTGATAGAGCAAGAATATAACGAGCAATAGGTTGTCAAGAGCGAGGCATGTAACAAGCACGCAAGATATCATGTAAATTGCAATAAATGCAGGATGGCCATATCACGCAAGCAAGCAAGCAAGAATGTACGAGTACGATCAAATAACACTAATCCGGCACGTAGACAATAATGTACACTAAGAAAAGATCCATCAAGAATGTACACCAAGACACGTGTATGTGGTTGTTGTATCTATCATTCAACAAGCAAGCAAGACTCCCAGCGCAGATGCAACGCCAGTAATCATTATATCCCATGGTTAACAGTATATTTATAACTCTCCGTCATTGGGGCTAGACTGGAGCCCTTGGACACTTGCCGTACCGGTCAGCAATCTCATGTAAAATTTTAAATGTAGATACCCACAGTCATTAATAATGGCCAATGAAAGTTTCAATAAGTAAGCATGTGTAATGTCATGTTCATGATGATGATGGGAATAAGTAATAAGTAATTGAACATGATTTTCAATTAATAACAATGGTCAAGAGATAAATTCGGCAGCATAACGTTACGATTTATACTTTAGTTCAATCTTTACATTAATGGCTTTAGTCTAGATTGTAAATCACACTCACGAGAATAAGAAGAGAAAGGAAGTGCACGCTATCTCCAGGGAACTTCAATGGTACAACTAACTCGTCGGCCATGTGGGAATCCATGATCAGAGGAGATTTACGAAGGCCTTGGAGAAAAGGTCGCTAGTCTACCGATTCGGAATGACCGGTAGAGAGTTTCCAATTTTCCAAGAAAGGGCTGCCTAACAGTGCGAGTGTGTAGTGCGGTACGCGTGTCTCAATTCACAAACCATCGGTCTCAAACTCGCGGAAAACACTTTAACATGATAGCATGAAGTGAAACTATGCACTTAACTAAACATGGATTTCATGATTTTTAAGATAACAATTCATCATTTAAGTAGCTAGAACAGTTCGAAGAGTTAATCAAGAGTCACCTGAATAGTCACGTCATTAAGAAAGCAATTAGAATAATGTTCATGTACTTAAAGCTTTTTAAATGGGTTAAACACTTTTAAGCCATTAAAATAACCACCATGCATTGATCAGACCCAAAACATGCGAATTACACACTAAATATCACATTAACCAGACCTCGGGTATAGCGGTTAGGTTTGCAAGAAATAAGTGGGGGTTTAATGCAAAATCCTGAGATCGCGACAGGTACATATAAGGAAAGCGACAGGGCTGTCAGGCCCGGGGTCAGGTCGCGACAGACCCCAGTAAGGGTCGGGACGGGTCAGGACCAGAACGCGATAGGGTGATGTGAAAAAAGCGACAGGCGATTTGATCAGGCAGCAAGGTCGCGACGGAGCGCTTCGTCGCTTTTAGAACGCGACGGTCGGTGCAGTCGCGACAAGACCTCAGAACGCGGCCTATCGGCCCGTCGCCTTCACAGGGTCTGCGCCTGACTCCGACAGGGAAAGGACATGTTCTTGGATTGCGGTCCAGAACTGCCTTATTTTGACACAAGGTGCTTCAAAAATAAAGAACAATTTGTACAGGGTATGAAAAATAACGAAACCAGTTTTAAACTAACCTAGACTTGCAAAGGTGCTTCCAGTAAATCAGAATTAGTAAATACTGAGGGTTTTGATAGGCTTTAATCAAGTCAAACTCAACGTAGAAGACAAGAGTAACCTGAAGACGTTGTTTCATGCAGCAACCCTCTTACCATGCCTATAACTCTCTAACTAACGAGATTTAGACAAAACATTCAACAAAAACCTGACGAGGACAACTAGTAGAATAACTTTCATGTTAAGAGTTCACTCTAATTCGGTCTGAAATCACATGCAACATACAAAGAATGGGATAAGCCCTAACAGTGCATGACTTTGGAAAAATGCTTATAATTCAAAATCTACTAAATGAAATTTGATGAAACCAGTGGGAGATGAAAGTTAACTTGATGCTCTACACATTGGTATAGGATATGTTAAGGTTTGGCCCGAGAAAACCTACCTTCTGGGTTGAAGAAGGCTCATTCTTCAGAAATCCCGTGTTCAGATCACTGTTTGTAGAACGCTTAATACTCTGTGTATACTGCATGGAATTTGGGCATTCCACTTGGGTTAGGAAGTAGACTCGACCCTCTTTCTAGGGGTATAAGCCTTGCACGATGGGATTTAGGTTTGGCCTACCTTAGCTCGACTCCAAGAAGGTGGTTTGTGCAGGTCGCAGCAGACGAACGGGGAAGAAGATGAGCTTCTTGTGGTCGTTCCACAGTTCCTCAACCACCAAGAGCTCCTCCACATGACCCTAGCAAGTTCTAAAACTCGTCCCTAAGGTTTGGTGAAGAGTATTTAAGCAACCATGGTGTTTAGGAGTCCTAGTATGACTAGGAAAGCCAAGTTGCGGTTTTGACATGTTAGTTTCCTATTTTTGGGGATTTCTCATCCCTTTGAGTGTGTGAGGCTTTAGGAAACCTCCCACCATAGTTAGGCACGAATTTAGGTTGCTAAGAATGCATGATTGCATCCCAATTCAACTCAAATTGCCTCTTTCTAATTTCAGCCTATTTAGAGTTACGAATTTCCATGCATTTTCTAGCTTTATTTGATTTTTGGGCCACATATATGGTCCATTGGCCCAATTATGATATTGGGTCATTAATATATAATGTTAGAAGTCTCTCCAATATTTTTATTTAATTTTTTGACTCCTCTGAGTACGTGTGATAATGATTTTTCGACTTATTCATGAATTACGATAATAAGTCGCAAAACACTTTAAACTTGACTAATCTGATTTTTCTTGGCACAAATTTCTTTCTGAAACCTTTAGTAATAATGTTTGGGGTTGATTTATAATTTTTACGAAATTTTCTGATGTGTTTTAGCACATACGATAATGATACGTATGTTTTAAATACTCTGATATTATAGAAATTATTTATTTCTATTTATTCGAATTTTTATATAGTTAAAATTTTCGGGGTGCTACACCGTCCCCCACTTAAGAGAATTTGGTCCCCAAATTCATGTATAGAAAGTTATTATACAAGTGAGGCGTACTTGTGAATAACTTCGTGTATCTTTTGCGCATTGCTTCCTCGGTTTCCCACGTGTCGTCCTCATCCATGCGTTGATTCCATCTAACCCTTACTAGTGGATTAACCTTGTTCCTTAGTTGGCGCAGTTCCCGGTCTACGATCTTAATTGGCTCTCTTGATATGTTCCGTCTTTGTTGAATTCCAGAAGCTCGTATTCTATGACATGCCATGGATCTCGTACATACTTTTTAACATGGATATGTGGAAACATTGTGTATTCCGTCCATGTGGTGGTAAAGTGAGACGATATGCCACCTCGCCGACTCTTTCAAGGATTTCGAAAGGCCGACAAACCTTGGTGACAACTTACCTTTAATGCCAAAACGTCTGATCCTACAACCTGGGGACACTTTCAAGAATACATGTTCACCCACCTGAAAGTCCAGGTCTCTTCTTCTATTATCCGCATATGCCTTTTGTCTTTGCTGCACCACTGCCATTCTTTCTTTAATAAGCTTTACCTTCTCGGTGGTTTCCCTTATCATCTCTGGTCCTAACATTTGTTTTTCGCCAACTTCATACCAGCATATTGGAGATCGGCAACTCCTGCCATAGAGTGCTTCAAATGGTGCCATTTGAATACTAGCTTGATAGCTATTATTGTAAGCGAACTCCACCAGAGATAAGTGTTTGTGCCAGCTACCTCCAAAATCTAGGACACATGCTCTAAGCATATCTTCAATGACCTGGTTGGTTCTCTCCATCTGACCATCTGTCTGTGGATGGAAAGCCGTGCTAAGTTTAGTTTAGATCCCAAGGAGTAATGCAGTCCTTTCCAAAAGTGGGATGTGAACCTAGGGTCTCTATCAGACACGATAGACACCGGTACTCCATGTAATCTGACTATTTCCTTCACATACAATGCGGCTAGAACATCTACTGACCACTTATTCTTCACTGGCAAGAAGTGAGCCGACTTAGTTAAGCGGTCGACTATAACCTAGATACCATCGAATCCACCTCTAGATTTGGGTAGTCCGAAAATAAGTCCATCCTTACCTTCCCATTTCCATGCCGAAATTTCTAGGGGTTTGAGTTTACCTGCGGGTCGCAAGTGTTCCGCCTTGACCCTTTGACATGTTAAACAATGGGCGACATATTTTGCCACCTCTCTCTTCATATTAGGCCACCAGAAGCTTCTTTTCAAATCTTGATACATTTTGGTAGTTCCAGGATGAATAGTATATCTGGTCTTGTAAGCCTCATCCATAATCATTTTCTTTGTCTCGGCATGGTCGGGTACACAGACTCGATCCCGGAACAATAGCCTTCCATCTTCAGTTAATGAGAAATCCGGCCTCTGTTCCATATTAGCCTTAATCTCCACAAGTACAGGGTCATTGTCTTGGACTGTTGTGATGTCCTCCAATAGTGTGGGTTGTGCTCTAACACTAGCAACAAAGCATCCCTTCTCTTTGATGTCAGCATCAATATTTAACTTGGCGAAGTTTTCTAATAACTTCCATTCGTCTACCATTAAACTTGACAATGTGATCATTGGCTTTCTACTTAGAGCATCTGCCACAACATTTGCTTTTCCTGGATGATATTGGATCGTGAAGTCGAAGTCTTTGAGATACTCCAACCACCTCCGCTGTCTCATATTCAAGTCCTATTGAGAAAACAGATACTTCAAGCTTTTATGGTCAGAAAACACAATGAATCTCTCACCATATAGATAATGACGCCATATCTTCAAGGTGAAGACTACAGCAGCTAGCTCCAGATCATGTACAGGATAATTGTCCTCGTGCTTCTTCAATTGTCTGGACGCGTAGCATATAACTTTTCCATTTTGCATCAGCACACAGCCAAGGCCGATCCTGGATGCATCGGTGTATACTTCAAAACTACCCCCAACAACTGGCAGGGTCAGTACAGGTACTGAGGTAAGGTGCTCTTTCAATGCCCTAAAACTTACTTCACATTCATCAGTCCATGCGAATGGATTCTCCTTCCTGGTAAGCCTGGTCAATGGTACAACTATCTTTGAGAAATCTTTAATGAAGCGACGATAATAACCGGCTAACCCCAAAAAGCTCCTAATCTCCGACACCGTTGTCAGCCTTTCCCAGTTTTTTACCGCCTCCACCTTAGATGGATCCACAGAGATTCCCTCCTTGGATATGATGTGACCAAGGAAAGACACTTCCTCCATCCAGAATTCACACTTACTAAGTTTAGCATAGAGTTGATTATCTCTGAGCAATTGCAGAGCAACCTTCAAGTGTTCCTCATGTTCTTCTCTAGATTTGGAGTAAATAAGGATGTCATCAATAAACACCACTATAAACTGGTTCAAGTATGGCCTATAAATATTGTTCATAAGTTGCATGAAAGCCGCTGGGGCATTTGTTAAACCAAACGGCATGACCACGAACTCATAATGACCATATCTACTCCGGAACGCAGACTTGTGAATATCCTCCTCCTTTATTCTTAGTTGATGGTAGCCTGATCTTAGATCTATCTTGGAGAAATATTGTGCACCGGAGATCTGGTCAAACAGTTCGTCGATGCGGGGCAGTGGGTACTTATTCTTTATTGTCAACTGGTTTAATTGACGGTAATCAATGCATAGCCTCATTGTCCCGTCCTTCTTTCTGACAAATAGCACTGGCGCTCCCTACGGGGATGTGCTAGGCCTGATAAAACCCTGATCTAGCAATTCTTGGATCTGCCTTTTCAACTCCTGCAATTCAACAGGGGACATGCGATACAGAGCTTTTGAAACAGGGGCTGCCCCAGGGAGTAACTCAACGGTGAAGTTTACCTCCCGCTTAGGTGGTATGCCAGGTAATTCCTCTGGAAATATATCAGGATAGTCCCTGGCTATCGGAATGTCTTCTAGGGATGGTTTCTTCTTTTCAGTTGCCAAGACTGAAACTAGGAAAGCATCACAACCCTGTTTGATCAGCTTAGAAGCCTTTAAGGAGGATATATATCAAGATAGGGTGTTTGTGATAACGGGTGCCAAGTAGCGATAGGGTTGGAAGGTTTGGTCTTTTAAAAGTGACCCGCCTATGGCGACAGTTTACATCGGCATCATATTCGATTAGCCAATCGACACCCAAAATGGCATCATAACCCTTCATGTCTAAACAGATAAGGTCGGCAGGGAGATTGTGCCCTCCGATTATAGTCTCACATTTCGGCAAGTAGTGAGTGAGTTCAGATTCTGAGCCTAGGGGAGAGGCTACAGTGATCTTGGATTTCAAGGGTACAGGTTTGACAGGTAGAGTTGCAGCAAATGTGGTGGAAATAAATGAATAAGCAGCTCCAGTATCAATAAGCACAAATGCAAGTTGTGAGTGTATGGAAATGGTACCTTCCACCATACCCCCTTCCTCGGGTAGGTCAGCTTCTAAAATAGCATTAAGGCGTCCCTGACGCCGTGGTACATTCGGAGCTCTACCTAGTTGGTCCTTCATCATTGGACAGTCAGGAATACGGTGGTCACGACCACCACATCTCAAGCATGCCCCGAGCTTCTTCCAGCATTCTTCAGCTCGGTGCCCCGGTTTATCACAGAATTTGCAGTTTTCAGCCAACTGCCTACCTTCCACTTTGACTCTCTTGTCTCCGGCAACATCTCTTCCGGTATTCGGCCTCTTGTTGTTGTTGTTGATGTTGTTGTTATGAAAAGTTGGAGCGATATTGGGTGCTCCCTTCTTGACGAAGACTGGCTTGGAGTTGTCCTTGCCCCTCATGCCCTCTACTTTGGCCATGGTGTCTTCTACTAGCTGAGCTCTTTGGACCATCTCAGTGTAAGTTTGAATGTTGTGTGGTGCCAGGCTTTCAATGAACATGGGCCTGAGCCCATCCATGAACCGATTTGCCTTAAGTCTTTCAGTTCCCACCAGGTGTGGGGCATACACAGCAAGACGCGCGAACTGAGCCTCATACTCAGCCACGGACATCCCTTTCTGTCTTAGAGCGGCAAACTCCGTTGCCTTCTTCTCCTTGACTCTCTCAGAGAAATACTTTCCCCGGAATATCTCCAGGAATCCGGCCCACTCTAGTTCAGCTACATTTGGCAGGTGGGCCGAGGTGGTCTTCCACCATGCTCGAGCATCTTTAGTAAATTGGAAAGTGGCCAGTACCACTTTTTCCCTATTAGTGCATTGCATCACTTGGAAAATCCTTTCGATCTCCTCTTGCCAATTTTCTGCTTCATCTGGGTCAGGGGATCCAGAGAAACGAGGAGGGTTTAAACTCCTAAAATTCCGGTGCAGATCACCGGCTCCATTCCTTGCAACTGCAGCCTGATTTCCAGCCTGAACTACATTTTGTAGGGCCTGAGTAAGTCCAGCCACAGTGTCTTGCATAGCTTGCCACTGGTTGCGAGCCATTGCAGTTGAGTGAGAGTGTTATGAGGGTTCCTGAGAAAAGGATGGAAACCAATTAATGTCTCTAGATACATTATCAGAGTCAATGGGTAGGAGTGTTTAATTCTTTCTAACATATACCCAGTTTCTACCCATTCTCACCAGGTACTGTATTTAATTTCCATGACCTAGGTTCCATAGGTATCTCCTAATTTTGAGACATATATCCTATTTGATATTCCTAGCCTCTGATACCACTAAACTGTCACGTCCCGAGAATTACGCAGCGGATATTAATTCGAATAATTCGAGTCGATATTCCGAGACGTGAACAGTCGGCAAATAAGCCTCTAGCTAGCACGCACTAAATGTGTATCAACACAACATCATAATAGGGCCCAAATGTTGAACTCAATATAAATTGTATTCAATTGTATTCAAAATGGAAACTAGTACAGGACTAAGACTCAATAAAAGTAAAAGTACATAATACCTCACTTCCTACTACATTGTTCTAACACTCAAAATAAACTAACTATAGATAGACTCATAATTGGAACACTCATCACTCGGACGCATTCTCATCCTCGACTTGCTCTTCCTCTTCAACTTCATAGTCACCTAGATTGGTTAAAAGTAGGAAATGAGCAAACTAGCCCAGTAGGATTTATATCTCAATGTGCGGGCAATGATATAAGTGATTAGCAATTTAGAACTAGGTAAGCATGATGAATGTCATGATATGCATGTACGAATGAAACAGATTAAAACATGATGCATGAAACAAGCTAGATAGAGAGTGATCGTGATAGAGCAAGAATATAACGAGCAATAGTTGTCAAGAGCGAGGCATGTAACAAGCACGCAATATATCATGTAAATTGCAATAAATGCAGGATGGCCATATCACGCAAGCAAGCAAGCAAGAATGTACGAGTACGATCAAGTAACACTAATCCGGCACGTAGACACTAATGTATACCAAGAAAAGATCCATCAAGAATGTACACCAGGACACGTGTATGTGGTTGTTGTATCTATCATTCAACAAGCAAGCAAGACTCCCAGCGCAGATGCAACGCCAGTAATCATTATACCCCATGGTTAACAGTATATTTATGACTCTCCGTCATTGGGGCTAGACTGGAGCCCTTGGACACTCGCCGTGCCCGGTCAGCAATCTCATGTAAAATTTTAAATGTAGATACCCACACTCATTAATAATGGCCAATGAGAGTTTCAATAAGTAAGCATGTGTAATGTCATGTTCATGATGATGATGGGAATAAGTAATAAGTAATTGAACATGATTTTCAATTGATAATAATGGTCAAGAGATAAATTCGGCAGCATAACGGTACGATTTATACTTTAGTTCAATCTTTACATTAATGGTTTTAGTCTAGATTGTAAATCACACTCACGAGAACAAGAAGAGAAAGGAAGTGCACGCTATCTCCAGGGAACTTCAATGGTACAACCAACTCGTCGGCCATGTGGGAATCCATGGTCAGAGGAGATTTACGGAGGCCTTGGAGAAAAGGTCGCTAGTCTACCGATTCGGAATGACCGATAGAGAGTTTCCAATTTCCCAAGAAAGGGCTGCCTAACAGTGCAAGTGTGTAGTGCGGTACGCGTGTCTAAATTCATAAACCATCGGTCTCAAACTCGCGGAAAACACTTAACATGATAGCATGAAGTGAAACTATGCACTTAACTAAACATGGATTTCATGATTTTTAAGATAACAATTCATCATTTAAGTAGCTAGAACAGTTCGAAGAGTTAATCAAGAGTCACCTAAATAGTCACGTCATTAAGAAAGCAATTAGAATAATGTTCGTGTACTTAAAGCTTTTTAAATGGGTTAAACACTTTTAAGCCATTAAAATAACCACCATGCATTGATCAGACCCAAAACATGCGAATTACACACTAAATATCACATTAACTAGACCTCGGGTATAACGGTTAGGTTTGCAAGAAATAAGTGGGGGTTTAATGCAAAATCCTGAGATCGCGACAGGTACATATAAGGAAAGCGACAGGGCTGTCAAGCCTGGGGTCAGGTCTCGACAGACCCCAGTAAGGGTCGCGACAGGTCAGGACCAGAATGCGACAGGGTGATGTGAAGAACGCGACGGGCGATTTGATCAGGCAGCAAGGTCGCGACGGAGCACTTCGTCGCTTTCAGAACGTGACGGTCGGTGTTGTCGTGACAAGACCTCAGAACGCGGCCTATCGGGTCGTCGCCTTCACAGGGTCTGCGCCTGACTCTGACAGGGAAAGGACATGTTCTTGGATTGCGGTCCAGAACTGCCTTATTTTGACACAAGGTGCTTCAAAAATAAAGAACAATTTGTACAGGGTATGAAAAATAACGAAACCAGTTTTAAACTAACCTAAACTTGCAAAGGTGCTTCCAGTAAATCGGAATTAGTAAATACTAAGGGTTTTGACAGGCTTTAATCAAGTCAAACTCAACGTAGAAGACAAGAGTAACCTGAAGACGTAGTTTCATGCAGCAACCCTCTTACCATGCCTATAACTCTCTAACTAACGAGCTTTAGACAAAACGTTCAACACAAAACCTGACGAGGACAACTAGTAGAATAACTTTCATGTTAAGAGTTCACTCTAAATCGGTCTGGAATCACATGCAACATACAAAGAATGGGATAAGCCCTAACAGTGCACGACTTTGGCAAAATGCTTATAATTCAAAATCTACTAAATGAAATTCGATGAAACCAGTGGGAGATGAAAGTTAACTTGATGCTCTACACATTGGTATATGATATGTTACGGTTTGGCCCGAGAAAACCTACCTTTTGGGTTGAAGAAGACTCGTTCTTCAGAAATCCCGTGTTCAGATCACTGTTTGTAGAACGCTTAATACTCCGTGTATACTGCATGAAATTTGGGCATTCCACTTGGGTTAGGAAGTAGACTCGACCCTCTTTCCAGGGGTATAAGCCTTGCACGATGGGATTTTGGTTTGGCCTACCTTAGCTCGACTCCAAGAAGGTGGTTTGTGCAGGTCGCAGCAGACGAACGGGGAAGAAGATGAGCTTCTTGTGGTCATTCCACAACTCCTCAGCCACCAAGAGCTCCTCCACACGACCCTAGCAAGTTCTAAAACTCGTCCCTAAGGTTTGGTGAAGAGTATTTAAGCAACCATGATGTTTAGGAGTCCTATTATGACTAGGAAAGCTAAGTTGCGGTTTTGACATGTTAGTTTCCTATTTTTGGGGATTTCTTCCTCCCTTTGAGTGTGTGAGGCTTTAGGAAACCTCCCACCATAGTTAGGCACGAATTTAGGTTGCCAAGAATGCATGATTGCATCTCAATTCAACTCAAATTACCTCTTTCTAATTTCAGCCTATTTAGAGTTACGAATTTCCATGCATTTTCTAGCTTTATTTGATTTTTGGGCCACATATGTGGTCCATTGGCCCAATTATGATATTGGGTCATTAATATATAATGTTAGAAGTCTCTCCAACATTTTTATTTAATTTTTTGACTACTCCGAGTACGTGTGTAACGCCCCGATGCGGAATATCGGAGCGGGATTACAGTTATTAAATAGTGCAGAGCGAGAAATAAATAACAAACCATTACACAATGGAATAATACCAAACAACCTCATATCTCATTAATAATCCAACAATCTCCATTACATTCACTAATAACTCATCATCTTCATAAACTGACTAATACATCAACGTATCAGAGCCAAAACTAGGGCCCAGAGTACTTTATTCCAAATCAACTATTACATCATGACTAACTGATTCATAACTATACTAACTGACTACTACTAGACAACACTGGTTGCTGAATGGTCACTCCTGAGTCTCCTCATCGGTCCCATCCTCGTGAGTGTGATCATGATCCGACTCACCTGAAACACATTAAATAAATACGCAGGATGAGCGAATAACGCCCAGTAGGACTTAATATCTCATGAACACAAGTATGCTTTAAATGGTTAACGTCTTAAAGCAGGTTAACTAGAGAGTAAAGTCATGTAGAGCATGTCACGATAACGAGAGAACAATTGTAACTGGCACAGGGAAACTAGTACAACGAGAACGATAATAGAATGGCCATGTAACGATATAACATGTAAATTGCACAACGGTGCACTAGTAACGATCACGCTTGCACTTGTAGAGATAGCACTTTGATTGTCATAGATTAATCTAGATAGTAAACTGGCGCTGGATGCATGCCATAACACATCCTATGATCATTTTAACTCCCATGGGCACTGTCACTTTTCGGGGCGCTCCTCCCAGGACCTGATCGGGCCCTATTGCGCTGGCATTAGTCATTTATTTTATCTTAGACAATCACACGAATGGCCAATAGAGTACCAAGAAGAGATAAGAGAGTACTAGACGAGATAGATGAGAGTGTAGAGAGAACGTAAACAGATGAGAGGATATAGATAGTAGATGAGATAGGGACAATTCTGTAAAACACGTGAAATTCCGATAGTAACGGTTGCACAGCACCAGGTCGGGTGCCGGCAGTCTGGTAGAAGTCACAACCGCCCCTTAGCCGTGCTGTGTACACGGGTCAGGTGGTCCGGCGTGAACTCAAGACGAGAAGGAACACTAGGGCTTGGATCGTACTAATCCCTAAGAGTGTAACGGGTTTTTGGGGTACAACCAGCTCATTGACTAAGGACGTGCGCCAAAGCCAAGAAGACTTACGGAGGTCTTGACAAGGAGTCCCTGGTCCAGTCGAGAGTATTCTCGGTGGAGAGGTGGTCCAAGTCAAGGAAAAGTGTGTAAAACGAGTGTCGTGCCTCGAGTGCTCGAAGGCTGAGGGAAAATGGTATCGGTAGATAAAATGCGCGAGTAAAACGGAAACAATTGTATTTAACAAAATAGGATAATTTAGTCATTTATTTCGATAATTTACGGAATACATTATTGCATAATTTATCAAGGTCAAATGGCAATTTAAAATGTTATGTGTGTGCAAGTGTAAAGAAATCTTAAGGATATGACAAGTCGTGCAAATGTCATTTTAAATAATTAAATGTATATCATTAAAGCCAATTATTAATTTACTAAGTCGAATTAACTATAACATGGGTTAATCATGGCTAATTAAGAAGTATATAGACTAATCAGCAGGGATATAAGCACAATTACTTGTTCTGGCCGAAATTCCAAGAAGGCGACGGGGTGAATGGGCGCGTTACTCAGAGTGTCGCGACGGGGTTTCCCGTCCCGGTTCTGGCCGCGGTGGTGCGGTCTGGCGCGACAGGCGAACCGGCCGGCCTGGCTTGGTTCGGGTTTGGGAACGCGGCGGCTTGGCCCGTCACATTCATGACGCGGCCTGAAAGTCGACCGCGACCTGCCTGTTATCGCGGCGTATCGCGCCGCCGCTATATCAGGGGCGGTCCGGATTTTTCCTTTTTCCCAGGGCGAGTCCTCTGTGACACAGGGACGTTCTAAATTCCATATAAAATAGTACGGTGATCCAAAAAGTACGAAACTAGTTTTAAACGAAAGTAGACATGTATATCTATCAACATGCATGATTAATTTGAAAATAGACAAGGTTTAGTCATGCATTGATCTAGTTACTTTTCGGTGACCTAAACAGGCGCAGCCAGGGTTCAACGAATAAATCAGAGATGAATACATGATGAAAAATTACGAAACCAAGGGCGTTCGAAAGCTAACACAATGTATTATTTTAGAGAATTTTCTCATAGCAGGATATTAAGTATGAATGAAGTTTAAAGGTAAACTTGAAGAGTCGGGTACAAGCAACAGACAGGGATTCAAATATTTAATTCTCCCTCATGGGAGATCGAAATAGAGCAAGACTAGGGGCGTTTGAAAGATAATAAGATGCAGTATATACGAGAATTTTATCATGACATGAGAGCAAGTACATGTGGGAAATTAGAGAAAATATAAGATTTCGGTTCATGATAATAGCAGGGCTTCACGAATTAAATTCGCCCAAATGGATGAGAGGAATACAACGAAACCATAGGGCTTTTGAATAGGTACATGAAGGGTAATTATTTCACGATGTTTGCTTGAGAGATTGCCTACCTTTTGGTGTTGACAAGAAAGGCTGGGGTTTGATGACGAAAACGGGAAGAAGAATGCTCGTTGCTCCAGCCTTCTCCTCCAAGATCCTTCGTCCAGAACACCTCTCCTTCGTCTCCCAAGACTCCAGCCACGTTCTATGGGTGGTAGGGAAGAGATTTGGGTGTTTTGATAGCCTATAGAGTTCTAAGTCACCTAAAACTCTTTCTTTCTCATCTAACTCCAAAAATTGGCATTTATCTCCCACTTTCTCTTATTTATCTACCTAATAGAGTTGGGAAGGGTTCCAATTTCGTGGGTAAAGGTTTAGGGTAAGTGTATGACTCTTTTTAGGATAGATATGACTTATTTTAATAGTTAATTTGACCATTTTCTATTTATTAATTAATTAGGTACGAATTTCACCTAAATACTTCTCCTCTCAAGATGGGCTATCACTAATTGGGCCCAATCTATTTGGTTTGGATTATTAGAGTAACCCATTAATAATTTAGCTTAATGGGTATTGCATTAATTCCTTTTATTCCATGTGTTCTCCCTTATTCTAATTAAATCAATTTATCATTTATTAAATAATAAAATTTTATTTATTGATTTTAAAAATCAAGGGTGCTACATCCTCCCCTCTAAAAAGAATTTGGTCCCCAAATTCATATAATCGTAAGAGGAAGAATGTCTTACTGAATAGATCCGGATAATTTCGTCGCATGGTTGCTTCGGGCTCCCAACACTACAAGAAAAAGCGCATATAGAGACCGATTTAGAGACCGAAATTTCGGTCCCTATTCGGTCCCAAAATAGGGACCGAATAGAGACTGAAAATTTCAGTCTCAAATATAGAGACCGAATTATTTCGGTCTCAATTCGGTCCCTATTTAGGGACCGAATAGGGACCGAAATGAATCGGTCCCAAATATAGAGACCGAATCATTTCGGTCCCTATTCAGTCCCTGAATAGGGACTGAATAGGGACCGAAATTGTTCGGTCTCAAATATAGAGACCGAATTATTTCGGTCCCTATTCGGTCCCCAAATATAGAGACTGAATAGGGACCGAAATAATTCGGTCCCAAATATAGAGACCGAATTATTGCAGTCTCAATTCGGTCTCTATATTTGAGACCGAACAATTTCGGTCCCTATTCGGTCCCTATTTAGGGACAGAATGAGACTGCAATAATTCGGTCTCTATATTTGGGACCGAATTATTTCGGTCCCTATTCAGTCTCTATATTTGGGGACCGAATAGGGACCGAAATAATTCAGTCTCTATATTTGGGACCGAACAATTTTAGTCCCTGTTCGGTCCCTATTCAGTCCTGAATAGGGACCGAAATGATTCGGTCTCTATATTTGGGACCGAATTATTTCGGTCCCTAAATAGGGACCGAACGGAGACTGTAATAATTCGGTCTCCATATTTGGGACTGAATATTTCGGTCCCTAAATATATAGGGACTGAATTTTTCGGCCTCCATATTTGAGATTGATTAAATTCAGTCACAATTCGATCCCTAAATAGTGATCGAATAGTAAATCAGTCTCTATTTTACATACAGAATGATGACTGATTTTATTTCAGTCACAAATTCTCAAATAACGTGAGAAAGATTTGTGACCGATTTTGTGACGTCTCAAATTAATACCAGGTATAGTCCCTAGCATATTTGCAGCAGAAAATCATTTAAAGATTTATATTGTTTCATGTCGATCGGCACCATTTCTGCACATATGTACACTGACAAGGTGTCACTGGATTTTGGTAATAAAATTTAGTTCAAAATTACCATAATTATCAGAAAAATATATTTATACCAAAAATGTGGATATTGAGAATTTTTGATGCACGGTTAATGAGGTAAATATGATTATCTACTTTTAGGACAATTTATACTTGATAAATATTTTTTCAGAAATTTTTTTTTAAAAAAATTACCATAAACTTGTTTACGTAAGATTTAACCTGCATCTAAATGTGAACATGTGTAAGTAGTGGTAGGTATGTGTAAACGTGTATTATTTATAGTATATATATATATATATATATATATATTATATGTGTGTTTGTGTGTGTGTGTTAATAAAAGAAAAGATAAAATAATGTCAAAAAGATTATTAGGTATACTTACGTGTTTTAGCTAATACTCAGTCTTAGCTAGGCAAGTGTTCTTGTGAATTGAAAGATTCTTATTCTTCTTCTTTTCTTCTAACTGTGTTTTGGAAATAGTACTAGTAGTGTCAACACATCTATCCAGTAGTGTTGACCTATCTATCTAGTAGTGTCAGTTAACACTATCTATCCAGTAGTGTCAACACTATCTATGCAGTACTAGTGTTGACCTATCCGTACTCATGTGTCAACACTATCTATCCAGTAGTACTATCACCATTATCTATCCAGTAGTGTTGACCGATTTATCCCTTATAGCGTCGACCTATCCTTCATAGTATCGACCAATACCTTGTAGAGAATTGACACTTTCCTTCAGAGTGTCAACACTCTCTCTATCAGGTTGACACACTCTGTTAATTTTCAAATCAACTTATAACTCATGTCTCCAATGACTTAATTAGGTCGACACACCCATATTCTAGGTCGAATAAAAAGTCTTTTTTTTCTTCCAGAATATGGAGAACAATATGGACCTTTCTCAAAATTTTAAATAATTAATATGAATTCTCAGGTCTACCACACAACGAACTCACACTTTAATCGTCTGTGTTGTTATCTATCGAAATTAGGGCTGTAAATGGAACCCAAAATTCTGATTTTTCGACCTGATACTGATAAAAATTAATGGGTTCGGAATTAAAAGATGATACCGATTTCTTATTGGAATTCTCAGGTCTACACACACAACGAACTCACACTTTAATCGTCTGTGTTGTTATCTCTCGAAATTAGGGCTGTAAATGGAACCCGAAATTCTGATTTTTTGACCTGATATTGATAAAAATTAATGGTTCGGAATTAAAAGATGATACCGATTTTATTGGAATGGGTATCGGGTTTTTTGATAATATATCAGTATCGGATTGGAACCACTTATTTTCGAAACCGATTTTGATTATTAAAAATTAATGAAAATATAAAAAAACCTACGTTAACCCTTCCTAGTTCCTCCCCACTAGGGGTGTTACTATTCGGTTTCAAACCGAAAAACCAAACCAAATCGATCAATTTGGTTTGGTTTGGTTTGGTTTGGTTTGAAAGTGAAAAAAAAATTGGTTCGGTCTCAAACTAAACCGAATGTTGTCAGTCGTTCGGTTTACAGATCTTATCAACCGAACTAAACAGATAAACTGATTTATAATACATGGAAACATTACAATAAAATGCATCAGGGTTTCAAAATCCTACCTAAACTGAATAGGGAAACATAAGCACAACTTCAAAACCGCTAAGTGATTAGTTGTGGCAAATATCATTGAGCTACAGAACACAAATGTCAGCAACTGGGTAGTAGGGCTGTAAACAGATCCGAATAATATTCGGATCCGATCCGAATCCATATCCGATTAAGCATATCAATATCCGTTTAACAGGTATCCGACGAAGCGGATCCGAATGCGGATATTATCCGACTATTAAACGGAGCGAACACAGAAATAGGATGTCACGTCCTACTCATATACTATTTTCGGGGGTGATAGAAAGATCGAGTTAATGCAAGCAGCGACGGTCTTATATATATAGAAAGTTGCAGCGAAATAATATGTTACAAGTACCGATAGTTTAAAGTTAAAATATACAACAACTGAAGTGACCGAGTCTAAAGAAGTAAGGTTTGCTAATTTATGGATCACTCGGCGCACAATCCCCTGGCGAGTCAGACCCATCTAAGATGCCTGAAAGGAAAGTAGGATTTATGAGCAATCGTGCCCAGTAGGAAATTGCAAAATATAAGTTGGACAGTAGTAGGAAAAGAGCAGTAAGTATAACAGTCAATAAGAGGACGCAACATAGATATCGAAGTACAGTTCAATGAAGATATCATAAAAGAATTTGCCCGGAACTAAACAGTAAAGAAATTCATGCCATAATACAGTTCATGGAAATGTAGACTAAATTTAGCAGTAGGTGGTGTTATGCCAAACACCCAGTAGATCCATTCTCGACGGGTACAATTCGAATTGCAGTCTTGCAGGGTATCTGCTGACACTTAAGGAATTGCAGTCTTGCAGGGTATCTACTGACACTTAAGGAAGGAACAGACCTGTCTGAAAAAAAACTGTAAAATCGGTCGACCGATGTGGGGAGGTCGGTCGTCCGATCTGGCAAAATCGGTCGACCGACCTGGGAAAGTCGGTCGACCGACTTTCCCAGTACTGGTAGTGGGGTTTTGGCTGTAGGATCGGTCGACCGAAAAGACAAGGTCGGTCAACCGATTCCGAAAAAACGCAGACTCGTACGGATCCGAAATGACTTAATTCTGGCCATTACATCTAATGGTACATATTTAACATAAAATATATCCTACAAAACCTACCCGACCCGGCGACTGCCGCGCCTCCCTCTCCCCCATTTTTTCCCCCAAATCTTCTCAGCTCGAAATCCCCTCTTGGCTCCTGCGGCGCGGCGACCTGCTGTTGCAGACGCGGCGCGGCCCTGCTCCTCCCTCCCCTGTCATCTCGGCCGGCGGCTCCTCGGCGATGACCTGCGGCGGTAAGTGTCCGGCCCTCCCCTCCTCCCCTCTCCCCTCCCCCTCCGGCTCTTCCCCCCTGCGGCCCTCCCCCCTCCGGTCATCCTCCTCCCCCATCCGGCCCTCCCCTACAGCCCTCCCCCCCTCTGGCCCCTCTCCCCCTCTCCGGGCCCTCCCCCCTCCAGCATCCTCCCCCTCCGGCCTCCCCCTCCAGTCATCCTCCCCCTCCGGCCCTCCCCCCTCCAGTCCCCTACAGTCCAGCCCTCCCCTCTTCCTCTGTCCCTCCCCCTCCCCTACAGTGACACACCCTCCACCCTCCTCCCCTCCGGCCTCCCCCCTCCAGTCATCCTCCCCCTCCGCCCCCCCCCCCCTCCGGCCCTCTCATTCCATCCCTCCCCCTCCTCCCCTCCGGCCCTCTCCTCTCCATCCCTCCCCCTCCTCCCCTCGGCCCTGCCCCCCTCCGGCCTCCCCTTCCAGCCCTCCCCTCCTCCCCTCCGGCCCTGCCCCCCTCCGGCCCTCCCTCTCCAGCCCTCCCCTCCCCCTTCCGGCCCTCCCCCCTCCGGTCATCTCCCCATCCGGCCCTCCCCTACAGCCCTCCCCCCTCCGGCCCTCCCCTCTCCAGCCCTCCCCCCTCCGGCCCTCCCCCCTCCAGTCATCCCCCCTCCGGCCCTCCCCTCCAGTCATCCTCCCCCTCCGGCCCTCCCTTGGCCCTCCCCTACAGTGGACAGCCCTCCCCCCCTCCCTCCGGCCCCCCCCCCCCCCCCCCCCCCCCCCCCACCCCCCCCCCCCCCCCCCCCCCACCCCCCCCCCCCCCCCCCCCCCCCCCCCCCCCCTCGGCCCTCTCCTCTCCATCCCTCCCCCTCCTCCCCTCGGCCTGCCCCTGGCCCTCCCCTCTCCAGCCCTCCCCTCCTCCCCTCCGGCCCTGCCCCCTAAACCCTAAACAAGGATTCATGTTCTACAGTTCAATGGAAGTTGCATAGTTGGAAGTTTGTCTACCAGTACCAATTTTTTTTGCCATTCAGGTGATGAAGGTTTGTTGATCATTGAACCCTTGAAAAGCTGTGTTTTTGTAATGTGGAAGGGTAGTTTGTGACTGATGGCCAATGGAGCTAACAAATTTTGCATTAGGCTTTTTGTCATTCCAAGGAACCTTTAGATTTTGCGTAATGGTAAAAGGCAATTTTTTTTACTTCTTCGCGTTCCAATTTAGGTTCCTTATTGCCGAAGCTTGACAATGATCAACGAAGAAGATTGTAACTTGATGGTTATGGTGATGATTCAATAGTAGCTAATTGACTCCTTTAGTATTCTAGCATAAGAGGTGTATCTTATTTAGTTCTACCATGTGGGTCTATAGCATAAGATCTTAGGTTTTGTGGATGAAACATGAAAGAATCTTCCGGGAGCTGTGGGAAAATAGATAAAAGTATCCAAGGCTGATGGATTATTATGGTACTTTCTCCTGCAACCCTGGCTTTTACTAACTTTCAGGTTTCACTTGGGATGCAAAATATCTGAGTAATGGCTGAAAAGGTGTATTTCTCGGGATGTAGAATATAGCTTGAGCATGGGATGGGAATGTGGGTAGAACTGAGAGTATGTGTTTGGCGTTGGATGTTTCTTTTTGGGAGGACAGATGAATTTATTGTTACAAGCTTTTAGCAGGGAACGGCAGCCCACCACCGCCCCTCCCGGACTTGGACTGGAACAGCCTCTCGGGGCCCCTCCGGACTTCCTCGGCTGTATGGCCAAGCTCGAGTACACCAAGTGAATGGGCATCATCGTAGTTGCAAGTGATTAGGATATGTATAATATTGTTATGCATTTATATGTACAGTAAGTGATGATTATGTGTAGAATATGTGAAGAAGTGGCAAGTATATTTTTATATGATTGATCTATATACAGATGGTCAATTATTGGATAAAACATGTTTTTATATAAAAGTTGTTCATTATCATATGTTGGCTCATTTCTGGAAGTGATGGTTTAGGTATGAGCATTACATCCCACAACCAATGTAAACAATGTCAATGATAATTGGATATCAGGATAACGTAGAGAAAACATAAGATTTCGGTTCATGATAATAGCAGGGCTTCACGAATTAAATTCGCCCAAATGGATGAGCGGAATACAACGAAACCATAGGGCTTTTGAAGAGGTACATGAAGAGTAATTATTTCACGATGTTTGCTTGAGAGATTGCCTACCTTTTGGTGTTGACAAGAAAGGCTGGGGTTTGACGAAAACGGGAAGAAGAATGCTCATTGCTCCAGCCTTCCTCCAAGATCCTTCGTCCAGAACACCTCTCCTTCGTCTCCCAAGACTCCAGCCACGTTCTATGGGTGGTAGGGAAGATTTTGGTGTTTTGATAGCCTATAGAGTTCTAAGTCACCTAAAATCTTTCTTTCTCATCCAACTCCGAAAATTGGCATTTATCTCCCACTTTCTCTTATTTATCTACCTAATAGAGTTGGGAAGGGTTCCAGTTTCGTGGGTAAAGGTTTAGGGTAAGTGTAGGACTCTTTTTAGGATAGATATGACTTATTTTAATAGTTAATTGACCATTTTATATTTATTAATTAATTAGGTACGAATTTCACCTAATTACTTCTCCTCTCAAGATGGGCTATCACTAATTGGGCCCAATCTATTTGGTTTGGATTATTAGAGTAACCCATTAATAATTTAGCTTAATGGGTATTGCATTAATTTCCTTTTATTCCATGTGTTCTCCTTTATTCTAATAAATCAATTTATCTCATTTATTAAATAATAAAATTTTATTTTTCTTGACTTTAAAAATCAAGGGTGCTACAACGTGTGATAATGATTTTTCGACTTATTCATGAATCACGATAATAAGTCGCAAAACACTTTAAACTTGACTAATCTGATTTTTCTTGGCACAAATTTCTTTGTGAAACCTTAGTAATAATGCTTGATGTTGATTTATAATTTTTACGGAATTTTACGATGTGTTTTAGCACATACGATAATGATACGTATGTTTTAAATACTGTAATATTATGGAAATATTTATTTCCATTTATTCAAATTTTATATAGTTAAATTTCTGGGGTGCTACAGATGGATAGGAGGTATCCAAGGATAAGCTTCACCTGCTTAGTAGAGCACCAAGAGAAAAAAAACAAAGTTGTGTAAAATCCGCCCCTCATGATAGCTAAGGTCAGCCTTGAAGTGAGTACTAGATAGATAATGAGCATGGCCTTAATGTTCCGATAATGCTCCCCATATTATTATGAGTACCCTCATACCTTCTCAACTTTTTTACTTGTAGTTGACATCAAAACGAGTTAAATCGTTGGATATGTATGGAAGTCATGTGGCCATCGGTATTGTCATGAGC
>JACBKR010003260.1:0-38716 GCA_014218235.1 Colocasia esculenta
ACCGCCCGCGAGGCCCCAATTCCGAATCGGCACTCCGAACGGTCGGCCCTGGGCGGATCGGAGATTTCCTGTCCGGCGCCCAGATTCCGCTCCCGGACGGCGGCAGCGGCTCCCAATGCGCACGGATTCCGACACGCCTTCGGTGTAAAACGGCCATAACTTTCCGCCCGGGCATCGAATCGCTTATATGACCACTTTTCAGAATCGGCACTCAGAGGCGCTCCTCGCCGTGATTGCCGAGGCGATCGGACGCCATTTTGAGTCGAAAAACCAATCGTTCGGCCACCCAAAATTTCGATTCATGCCGGCGATTCTTGTTTTTTTGCTGCGACGTCTCCTGGATCACACGGCTCCTCTGAGGTCGAAGGTCACGTTTTTTTCAGATCGGCATTTTTTTCAGAATCGGCCCTTTTCGGCGGGTCGAAGGTTGCCGTCGACGCGGTCGACGGCTCCTACCCGCGTCGTAAACGAGTGCGCGCGAAAATGGCCGATTTCGCCACCCCTGACGGATTGCTCCCACCCCTTCTACGAAAGAAATGGGCATAAGTTTCCGCCCGGGTATCAGAATCGTTATGTGACCACTCTTCGGAATCGTCTCTCCGAGCCGACGAGAAGACGCCAGTCTCGTGAAATTCCGAGCCCGACGCCTGAAATGCACCTCGGGGCGTGTGTGTCTAGTACACCGTTTGCACCACTTCCGTTAAAACGTGGATATTTCCTCGCCGGTGATCGGAACCGGCCGCCGCGAGGCCCAATTCCGAATCAGCACTCCACCCGGTCGGCCCTCGGCCAGACTCGTAGATTTACTGTCCGGCGCCAGATTCCGCTCCCGGAGGGCGGCAGCGGCTCCCGATGCGTACGGATTCCGACACGCCTTCGGTAAAACGGCCATAACTTTCCTCCGGGTATCGGAATTGCTTATATGACCATTTTCGGAATCGGCACTCAGATGCGGCTCGTCGCCTTGATTTCCGAGGCGATCGGATGCCGTTCCGAGTCAAAAAATCAATCGTTTCGGCCACCAAAATTTCGATCCTGCCGGCAATTCACGTTTTTTTACCGCGACGTCTCGGGATCACGCGGCTCCCTGAGGTCGAAGTCGCATTTTTTCAGAATCGGCCCTTCTCGGCGGGGTCGAAGGTCCCGTCGACGTGGCCCGACGGCTCCTACCGCGTCGTTAACGAGTGCGCGCGAAAATGGCCATTTCGCCAACCCCTGAAGGATTGCTCCACCCCCTTCACACGAAAGAAATGGGCATAACTTTCCGGCCGGGTATCGAATCGCTTATGTGACCACTCTTCGAAATCGTATCTCGAGCCAGTCGAGAAGAAGCCAGTCTCGTGAAATTGCGACCACGGCGCCCGAAATGCCACCCGGGGCGTGTGTACTAGTACACGATTTTGCACCACTTCGGTTAAAAACGTGGATCGGTCCTCGCCGGTGATCGGAACCACCCGCGAGGCCCCAATTCCGAATCAGCACTCCAACCGGTCGGCCCTCGGCCGGACTCGAGATTTCCTGTCGGCACCCAAATTCGCTCCCGGAGGGTGGAAGCGGCTCCCGATGCGCACGGATTCCGACACGCCTTGGTTAAAACGGCCATAACTTTCCGCCCGGGCATCGGAATCGCTTATATGACCACTTTCAGGAATCGGCACTCAGAGGCGCTCGTCGCACTTGATTGCCGAGGAGATCGGACGCCGTTTCCGAGTCAAAATCAATCGTTTCGGCCACCAAAATTTCGATTTCCTGCCGGTTGATTCACATTTTTTTGCCGCAAGTCTATGGATCACGCGCTCCTCTGAGGTCGAAGGTCGCATTTTTTTAGAATCGGCCCTTCTCGGCGGTCGGTCGCCGTCGACGCGGCCCGACGGCTCCTCCCGCGTCATAAACGAGTGCGCGCGGGAAAATGGCCGATTTCGCCAACCCTGACGGATGCTACCACCCCTTCTACGAAAAGAAATGGGCATAACTTTCCGCCAGGGTATCAGAATCGCTTATGTGACCACTCTTAGGAATCGTCAATCCGAGCCGGTCGAGAAGACGCCAGGTCTCGTGAAATTCTGATCCCGGCTCCCAAATGCTGCACCTCGGGGCGTATGTACTAGTAAACCGATTTTCGCACCACTTCAGGTAAAAAGTGGAATTCCTCGCCCGGTGATCGGAACCGCCCGCGAGGCCCCAATTACGAATCGGCACTACGACCGGTCGTACCTGGGCCGGACTCGAGGATTTCCTGTCGGCGCCCAGATTCCGCTCCCGGAGGGCGGCAGCGGCTCACGATGCGCACGGATTCGACACGCTTCGGTTAAAAAATGGCCAGAATTGTCGAACTAACCCCCCCTTTCCACCCCGGGCATCAGAATCGCTTATATGACCACTTTTTGGAGTCGAAAATCAATCTTGTCGGACACCGAAATTGGGTTCTGCCGGTGATTCACATTTTCTTGCTCGACGTCTCCTGGATCACGCGGTTCCCTCCCCTTGGGGCCGCCGCCCACAACGGCCTTCTCGGCGGTCGAAGTCGCCGTCGACGTGGCCCGAGGGGCTCCTCCCCGGGTCGTAAACGAGGCGCTGCGCGAAAAATGGTCGATTCGCCACCCTGACGGATTGCTTCCCACCCCCTTCTACGGAAAGAAAGGGGCATAACTTTCCGCCGGGTATCAGAATCGCTGGACCACTCTTCGGAATCGTCTCTCCGAGCCGGTCGAGAAGACGCCAGTCTCGTGAAATTCAGATCCCGGTGCCCGAAATGCCACCTCGGGGGTGTGTACTAGTACACCGATTTTCACACCACTTCGGTTAAAATGTGGATATTTCCTCGCACGGTGATCGGAAACCGCCCGCGAGGCCCCAATTCCGAATCTGCACTCCGACCGGTCGGCCCTGGGCAAGACTCGGAGATTACGGTCGGCGCACGGATTCCGCTCCCAGAGGGGGAAGCGGCTCCCGATGCGCACGGATTCTTCACGCCTTCGGTAAAACAGCCATAACTTCCGCCCGGATATCAGAATCGCTTATATGACCACTTTTCGCAATGGCACTCAGAGGCGCTCGTCGCCTTGATCGCCAGGGCGATCGGATGCCGTTTCCGAGTCAAAAATCAATCGTTTCGGCCACCAAAAGTTTTGATTCTGCTGGCGATTCGTGTTTTTTGCCGCGACGTCTCTTGGATCACGCGGCTCCTCTGAGGTCGAAGGTTGCATTTTTTTCAGAATCGGCCTTTCCCGCGGTTCGAAGGTCGCAGTCGACGCGGCCCGACGGCTCCTACCCGCGCGTAAACGACACAGTGCGCGCTTTAAAATGGACGATTTCGCCACCCTGACGAATGCTCCACCCCTTATACGTAAGAAATGGGCATAACTTTCCGCCCGGGTATCAGAATCGCTTATGTGACCACCTTCGGAATCGTATCTCCGAGCCGGTCGAGAAGACTCCAGTCTCGTGAAATTCCGAGCCAGGCGCCCAAAATGCCACCTTGGGCCGTGTGTATTTTTGCACCAATTTTGCACCACTTCGAAAAAATGTGGATATTTCCTCGCCGGTGATCGGAACGCCCGCGAGGCCCCAATTCCGAATCTGTACTCGACCCGGTCGGCCCTGGGCCGGACTCGGAGATTTCGGTCTGGCGCCGAATTCCGCTCCCGGAGGGCGGCTGCGGCTCCCGATGCGAACGGATTCTGACATGCCTTCGGTTTTTTAAAACGGCCATAACTTTCGCTCCGGGTATCAGAATCGCTTATATGACCACTTTTGAAATCGGCACTCAGAGGCGCTCGTCGCCTTCGATTTTGCTGAGGTGATTGGTTGCCGTTTCCGAGTTAAAAGTCAATCGTTTCGGCCACCAAAATTTCGATTCTTGCCGGCGATTCGCGTTTTTTTGCCGCGACGTCTCCTGGATCACGCGGCTCCTCTGAGGTCGAAGGTCGCATTTTTTTCAGAATCGGCCCTTCTCGACGGTCGAAGGTCGCCATCGATGTGGCCCGACGGTCCTACCCGCGTCGTAAACGATGTGTGCGCGCAAAAAATGGCCGATTTCGCAACCCTGACGGATTGCTCCCACCCTTATACGGAAGGAAATGGGCATAACATTCCCCCTGGGTATCAGAATCGCTTAGTGACCACTCTTCGGAATGTCTCCGATCCGGTCGAGAAGACGCCAGTCTTGTGAAATTCCCAGCCTGGCGCTGAAATGCCACCTCGGGGACGTGTGTACTAGTACACTGATTTTTGCACCACTTCGGTAAAACGTGGATATTTCCTCGCCGGTGATCGGAAACCGCCCGCGAGGCCCCAATTCCGAATCTGCACTCGACCCGGTCTGCCTGGGCCGAACGGAGATTTCGGTCTGGCGCCCGGATTCCGCTCCGGAGGGCGACAGCGGCTCCCGATGCGCACGGATTCTGACACGCCTTCGGTTAAACGGCCATAACTTTCTGCTGCGGGTATCAGAATGCTTATATGACCACTTTTCGAACTCGGCACTCAGAGGCGCTCGTCGCCTTCAATTTCCGAGGCGCGATTGGATGCCGTTTTGAGTCAAAAATCAATCGTTTCGGACACCAAAATTTCGATTCCTGCGGCGATTCGCAGTTTTTACCGCGACGTCTCCTGGATCACGCGGCTCCTTGAGATCGAAGTCGCAATTTTTTCAGAATCAGCCCTCTCGGTGGTTGGAGGTCGCCGTCGACGTGGCCCGCGGCTCCTACCCGCGTCGTAAAATGACGGTGCGCGCAAAATGGCCGTTTGCCACCCATGACGGATTGCTCCCACCCCCTTATACGAAAGAAATGTGCATAACTTTCCGCCCGGGTATCAGAATCGCGTTATGTGACCACTCTTCGGAATCGTCTCTCCGAGGCCGGTCGAGAAGAAGCCAGTCTAGTGAAATTACGACCCCGGCGTCCAAAAATGCCACCTAGGGCGTGTGTACTAGTACACCGATTTTTGCACCACTTCGGTAAAATGTGGATATTTCCTCGCCGGGATCGGAACCGCCCGCGAGGCCCCAATTCGAATCGGACACTCCGACCGTCGGCTTGGGCGGGACTCGGAGATTCCTTTACGGCGCCCGGATTCCGCTCCCGGAGGGGTTGGCAGCGGCTCCCGATGCGCACGGATTCCGACACATCTTCGGTAAAACGGCCATAACTTTCGCCCGGGCATAGGAATCGCTTATGTGACCATTTTTTGGAAATGGAACTCAGAGGCGCTCGTCGCCCTCAATTGCCGAGGCGATCGGACTCCGTTCTGAGTCAAATATCAATCGTTTCGGCCACTGAAATTTCGGTTCCTGCCGGCGACGCGGCTCCCTGCGGGGCCGTCGCCCACAGTCGTCCCCTTCTCGGCGGTCGAAGGTCGCCGTCGACGCGGCCCGACGGTCCTCCCCGCGTCGTAAACGAGTGCGCGCGAAATGGCGATTTCGCACACCCCTGACGGATTGCTCCCACCCCTTCTACGGAAGTAATGGGCATAACCTTCCGCACGGGTATCAGAATCGCTTATGTGAGCACTCTCGGAATCGTCTCTCCGAGCCGGTCGAGAAGAGCCAGTCTCGTGAGATACCGAGCCCGGCGCCCGAAATGCCACCTCGGGCGTGTGTACAAGTACCAATTTTCGCACCACTTCGGTAAAACATGGATATTCCTCGCCGGTGATCGGAACCGCCCGCGAGGCCCCAATTCTGAATCAGCACTCCAACCCGGTCGGCCCTGGGCCAAACTCGCAGATTTCCTGTCCGGCACCCAGATTCCGCCCCGGAGGGCGGCAGCGGCTCCCGATGCGCACGAATTCCGACATGCCTTCGGTAAAACAGCCATAACTTTTCGCCCGGGCATCGGAAATCGCTTATATGACCACTTTTCGGAATCGACACTCAGCGGCGCTCGTCGTCATTGTTTGCCAAGGCGATCGGACGCCATTTTCGAGTCGAAAATCCATCGTTTCGGCCACCAAATTCGATTCCTGCCAGCGATTCACATTTTTTTGCCGCGACGTCTCTGGATCACACGGCTCCTCTGAGGTCGAAGGTCGCCGTCGACGCGGCCCGACGGCTCCTACCCGCGTCATAAACGAGTGCACGCGGAAATGACCGATTTCGCCCCCCTGACAGATTGCTCCACCCCCTTCTACGGAAGAAATGGACATAACTTTCCGCTCGGGTATCAGAATCGCTTATGTGACCACTCTTCGGAATCGTCTCTCCGAGCCGGTCGAGAAGACGCCAGTCTCGTAAATTTTGCGAAAATTGGTGTACTAGTAGACTTGCCCCGAGGTGGTATTTTGGGCGCCGGGCTCAAAATTTTGCGAGACTGGCGTCTTCTCGACCGTATCGGAGAGACGATTCCGAAGAGTGGTCACGTAAGCGATTTTGATACCCGGCGCGGAAGTTATGCCCATTTCTTCCGAAGAAGGGGTGGAGGAACCGTCAGGTGTGGCGAAATCGGCCATTTTCGCCCGCACTCGTTTACGACGAGGGGAGGAGCCTAGGGCCTCGTCGACAGCGACCTTCGACTACTGAGAAGGGCCGACTGTGGGCGGTGGCCCCGTAGGGGAGCCGCGTGATCCAGGAGACGTCGCGGCAAAAAAACACGAATCGCCGGCAGGAACTGAAATTTTGGTGGCCGAAACAATTTATTTTCGACTCAGAAACGACGTTCGATCACCTCGGAAATCGAGGGCGACGAGCGCCTCTGAGTGCCGATTCAAAAAAGTGGTCATATAAGCGATTCCGATGCCCGGGCGGAAAGTTATGGCCATTTTACCGAAGGCGTGTCGAAATCTGTACGCATCGGGAGCCGCTGCCGCCCTCCGGGAGCTGAATCTGGGCGCCGGACAGGAAATCTCCGAGTCTGGACCAGGTACGACCGGGTCGGAGTGCCGATTCGGAATTGGGGCCTCGTGGGCGGTTCTGATCACCGGGCGAGGAAATATCCACATTTTACCGAAGTGGTGCGAAAATCGGTGTACTAGTACACACGCCCCGAGGTGGAATTTAGGGCACCGGGCTTGGAATTTCATGAGACTACCGTCTTCTCGACCGGCTCGGAGAGACGATTTAGAAGGGTGGTCACATAAGTGATTCTGATACCCGGGCGGAAAGTTATGCCCATTTCTTCCGTAGAAGGGGGTGGGAGCAATCCGTCAGGGGTGGCGAAATCGGCCATTTTCGCGTGCACTCGTTTACGACGCGGGTAGGAGCCGTCGGGCCACGTCGATGGCGACCTTCGACCTCAGAGGAGCCGTGTGATCCAGGAGACTTCGCGGCAAAAAAATGTGAATCGCTGGCAGGAATCGAATTTTTGGTGGCCGAAACGATTGATTTTCGACTCGAAAATGGTGTCCGATCGCCTAGGACAATCAATGGCGACGAGCGCCGCTGAGTGTCGATTCCGAAAAGTGGTCATGTAAGCGATTCCGATGCCGGGCGAAAAGTTATGGCTGTTTTACCGAAGGCATGTCGGAATCCGTGCGCATCGGGAGCCGCTGAGCCCTCCGGGAGCGGAATCTGGGTGCCGGACAGGAAATCTATGAGTCTGGCCCAGGGCCGACCGGGTTGGAGTGCTGATTCGGAATTGGGGCCTCGCGGGCGGTTCCGATCACCGGGCGAGGAAATATCCATGTTTTTCCGAAGTGGTGCGAAAATTTGTGTACTAGTACACACGCCCCGAGGTGGCATTTCGGGCACCGGGCTCGAAATTTCTCGAGACTGGCGTCTTCCGACGGGCTCGGAGAGACGATTCCGAAGAGTGCTCACATAAGCGATTCTGATACCCGGGCGGAAGGTTATGCCCATTTCTTCCGTAGAAGGGGGTGGGAGCAATCCGTCAGGGGTGGCGAAATCGGCCATTTTCGTGCGCACTCGTTTACGATGCGGGGAGGAGCCGTCGGGCCGCGTCGATGGCGACCTTCGACCGCCGAGAAGGGACGACTGTGGGCGGCGGCCCCACAGGGGAGCCGCGTGATACAGGAGACGTCGCGGCAAAAAAACACGAATCCCCGGCAGGAATCGAAATTTTGGTGGCTGAAACGATTGATTTTTTACTCAGAAACGGCATCCGATCGCCTCGGCAATCAAACGCGATGAGCGCCTCTGAGAGTGCCGATTTCAAAAAGTGGTCATATAAGCGATTCTGATCCCGGACGGAAAGTTATGGCCGTTTTACCGAAGGCGTATCAGAATCCGTGCGCTTCGGGAGCCGCTGCCGCCCTCCGGGAGCGGAATCCGGGCGCCAGACCGGAAATCTCCGAGTTCGGCCAAGGGCCGACCGGGTCGGAGTGCAGATTCGGAATTGGGGCCTCGCGGGCGGTTCCGATCACCGGGCGAGGAAATATCCACGTTTTACCGAAGTGGTGCAAAAATCTGTGTACTAGTACTAACGTCCCGAGGTGGCATTTCAGGCGCCAGGCTCAGAATTTCACGAGACTGGCGTCTTCTCGACCGGATCGGGGAGACGATTCGAAGAGTGGTCTCATCAGCGATTTTGATACCTGGCGGAATGTTATGCCCATTTCTTCCGTAGAAGGGGATGGAGCAATCCGTCAGGGGTGGCGAAATCGGCCATTTTCGCGCGCACTCGTTACGACGCGGGTAGGAGCCGTCGAGCCGCGTCGATGGCGACCTTCGACCGTCGAGAAGGGCCGATTCTGAAAAAAATGCGACCTTCGACCACAGAGGAGCCGCGTGATCCAGGAGACGTCGCGGCAAAAAAACGCGAATCGTCGGCAGGAATCGAAATTTTGGTGACCGAAACGATTGATTTTTGACTCGGAAACGGCATTCCGATCACCCAGCAATCAAAAACGACGAGCGCCTCTGAGTGCCGATTTCGAAAAGTGGTCATATAATCGATTCTGATACCGGCGGAAGTTATGGCCGTTTTACCGAAGGCATGTCAGAATCCGTGCGCATCGGAGCCGCTGCGCCCTCCGGGAGCGGAATCCGGGCGCCAGACCTGAAATCTCCGAGTCTGGCCCAAGGCCGACCGGGTCGGAGTGCAGATTCGGAATTGGGGCCTCGCGGGCGGTTCCGATCACGGGCGCGGAAATATCCACATTTTTTCGAAGTGGTGCAAAAATCGGTGCAAAATACACACGCCCCGAGGTGGCATTTCGTGTGCCTGGCTCGGAATTGCTGAGACTGGCGTCTTCTCGACCGGCTCGGAGAGACGATTCCGAAGAGTGGTCACATAAGTGATTCTGATACCCGGGCGGAAAGTTATGCCCATTTCTTCCGTAGAAGGGGGGGGAGCAATTCGTCAGGGGTGGCGAAATCGGCCATTTTAGCGCGCACTAGTTTACGACGCAGGTAGGAGCCGTCGGGCCGCGTCGACGGCGACCTTCGACCGCCGAGAAGGGCCGATTCTGAAAAAAATGCGACCTTCGACCTCAGAGGAGCCGCGTGATTCCAGGAGACGTGGCGGCAAAAAAATGCGAATCGCCAGCAGGAATCAAAGTTTTGGTGGCCGAAACGATTGATTTTAGACTCAGAAACGGCATCCGATCGCCTCGGCGATCGAAGGCAACGAGCGCCGCCTCTGAGTGCCAATTTCGAAAAGTGGTATAAGCGATTCTGATAATTGGCGGAAAGTTATGGCCGTTTTAACCGAAGGCGTGTCAGAATCCGTGCGCATCGGGAGCCGCTTCGCCCTCCGGGAGCGGAATCCGGGCGCCGGACTGGAAATCTTCGACTCCGGCTCAGGGCCGACCGGGTTGGAGTGCAGATTCGGAATTGGGGCCTCGCGGGCGGTTCCGATCACCAGGCGAGGAAATATCCACGTTTTACCGAAGTGGTGCGAAAATCGGTGTACTAGTACAACACGCCCGAGGTGGCATTTCGGGCGTCGGGCTCGGAATTTCACAAGACTGGCGTCTTCTCGACCGGCTCGGAGAGACGATTCCGAAGAGTGGTCACATAAGCGATCTGATACCCAGGCGGAAAGTTATGCCCATTTCTTCCATAGAAGGGGGTGGGAGCAATCCGTCAGGGGTGGCTAAATCGGCCATTTTCGCGCGCACTCGTTTACAACGCGGGTAGGAGCCGTCGGGCCGCGTCGACGGCGACCTTCGACCGCCGAGAAAGGCCGATTCTGAAAAAAATGCGACCTTCGACCTCAGAGGAGCCGCGTGATCTAGGAGACATCGCAGCAAAAAAACGCGAATCGCGGGCAGGAATCGAAATTTTGGTGGCCGAAACGATTGATTTTTTACTCGGAAATGGCATCCGATCACCTCGGCAATTGAAGGCTACGAGTGCCTCTGAGTGCCGATTTCGAAAAGTGGTCATATAAGCGATTCTGATACCCGGGCGGAAAGTTATGGCCGTTTTACGAAGGCGTGCTGGAATCCATGCGCATCGGGAGCCGCTGCCGCCGTCCGGGAGCGGAATCCGGCCGCCGGACCGGAAATCTCCGAGTCCGGCCAAGGGCCGACCGGGTTGGTGTGCAGATTCAGAATTGGGGACTCGCGGGCGGTTCTGATCACCGGGCGAGGAAATATCCACGTTTTTTCGAAGTGGTGCAAAAATCGGTCTGGTGTACTAGTCACACGCCCTGAGGTGGCATTCAGGCGCCGGGCTCAGAATTCACTAGACTGGCGTCTTCTCGACCGGCTCGAAGAGTCGATTCCGAAGAGTGGTCACAAGCGATTGTGATACACCGGGCGAAAAGTTATGCCCATTCTTCCGTAGAAGGGGGTGGGAGCAATCCGTTAGGGGTGGCGAAATCGGCCATTTTCGCGCGCACTCGTTTACGACGTGGGTAGGAGCCGTCGGGCCGCGTCGACGGCGACCTCGACCTCAGAGGAGCCGCGTGATACAGGAGACGTCGCGGCAAAAAAAACACGAATCGCCGGCAGGATCGAAATTTTGGTGGCCGAAACGATTGATTTTTGACTCGAAAACGGCATCCGATCGCCTCGGCAATCAAAGGCGATGAGCGCCTCTGAGTGCCGATTTCGAAAAGTGGTCATATAAGCGATTATGATACCCGGGCGGAAAGTTATGGCCGTTTTACCGAAGGCATGTCAGACTCCGTGCGCATCGGGAGCCGCTGCCGCCCTCCGGGAGCGGAATCCGGGCGCCGGACCGGAAATCTCCGAGTTCGGCCCAGGGCCGACCAGGTCGGAGTGCAGATTCGGAATTGGGGCCTCGCGGGCGGTTCCGATCACCGGGCGAGGAAATATCCACGTTTTACCGATGTGGTGCAAAAATCAGTGTACTAGTACACACACCCCGAGCTGGCATTTCAGGCGCCAAGCTCGGAATTTCACGAGACTGGCGTCTTCTCGACCGGCTCGGAGAGACGATTCCGAAGAGTGGTCACATAAGCGATTCAGATACCGGGCGGAATGTTATGCCTATTTCTTCCGTAGAAGGGGGGGGAGCAATCCGTCAAGGGTGGCGAAATCGGCCATTTTCGCGCGCACTCGTTTACGACGCGGGTAGGAGCCGTCGGGCCGCGTCGACGGCGACCTTCGACCTCAGAGGAGCGCGTGATACAGGAGGTCGCGGCAAAAAAAACACGAATCGCGGCAGGAATCGAAATTTTGGTGGCCGAAACGATTGATTTTTGACTCGAAAACGGCATCCGATCGCCTCGGCAATCAAAGGCGATGAGAGCCTCTGAGTGCCGATTTCGAAAAGTGGTCATATAAGCGATTATTGATACACCGGCGAAAAAGGTTGGCCGTTTTACCGAAGGCATGTCAGACTCCGTGCGCATCGGGAGCCGCTGCCGCCCTCCGGGAGCGGAATCCGGGCGCCGGACCGGAAATCTCCGAGTTGGCCCAGGGGGCCGACCAGGTCGGAGTGCAGATTCGGAATTGGGGCCTCGCGGGCGGTTCCGATCACCGGGCGAGGAAATATCCACGTTTTACCGATGTGGTGCAAAAATCAGTGTACTAGTACACACACCCCGAGCTGGCATTTCAGGCGCCAAGCTCGGAATTTCACGAGACTGGCGTCTTCTCGACCGGCTCGGAGAGACGATTCCGAAGAGTGGTCACATAAGCGATTCAGATACCCGGGCGGAATGTTATGCCTATTTCTTCCGTAGAAGGGGGTGGGAGCAATCCGTCAAGGGTGGCGAAATCGGCCATTTTCGCGCGCACTCGTTTACGACGCGGGTAGGAGCCGTCGGGCCGCGTCGACGGCGACCTTCGACCTCAGAGGAGCGCGTGATACAGGAGGTCGCGGCAAAAAAAACACGAATCGCCGGCAGGAATCGAAATTTTGGTGGCCGAAACGATTGATTTTTGACCGAAAACGGCATCCGATCGCCTCGGCAATCAAATGCGATGAGCGCCTCTGAGTGCAGATTTCGAAAAGTGGTCATATAAGCGATTATGATACCCGGGCGGAAAGTTATGGCCGTTTTTACCGAAGGCATGTCAGACTCCGTGCGCATCGGGAGCCGCTGCCGCCCTCCGGGAGCGGAATCTGGGCGCCGGACCGGAAATCTCCGAGTTCGGCACAGGGCGACCAGGTCGGAGTGCAGATTCGGAATTTGGGCCTCGCGGGCGGTTCCGATCACCGGGCGGAGGAAATATCACGTTTTACCGATGTGGTGCAAAAATCAGTGTACTAGTACACACACCCCGAGGTGGCATTTCAGGCGCCAAGCTCGGAATTTCACGGGACTGGCGTCTTCTCGACCGGCTCGGAGAGACGATTCCGAAGAGTGGTCACATAAGCGATTCTGATACCCGGGCGAGGATGTTATGCCTATTTCTTCCGTAGAAGGGGGTGGGAGCAATCCGTCAAGGGTGGCGAAATCGGCCATTTTCGCGCGCCTCGCCCACTCGTTTACGGCACGGGTAGGAGCCGTCGGGCCACGTCGACGGTGACCTTCGACCGCCGAGAAAGGCCGATTCTGAAAAAAAACGCGACCTTCGACCTCAGAGGAGCCGCGTGATCCAGGAGACATCGCAGCAAAAAAACGCGAATCGCCGGCAGGAATCGAAATTTGGTGGCCGAAACGATTGATTTTTGACTCGGAAACGGCATCCGATCGCCTCGGCAATCGAAGGCGATGAGCGCCTCTGAGTGCCGATTCGAAAAGCGGTCATATAAGCGATTCCGATGCCCGGGCGGAAAGTTATGGCCGTTTTACCAAAGGCGTGTCGGAATCCATACGTATCGGAGCCGCTGCCGCCCTCGGGAGCGGAATTCGGGCGCCGGACTGGTAATCTCGAGTCGGCCAAGGGCGACCGGGTCGGAGTGCAGATTCGGAATTGGGGCCTCGCGGGCGGTTCTGATCACCGGGAAGGAAATATCCACGTTTTTTCGAAGTGGTGCAAAAATCGGTGTACTAGTACACACGCCCCGAGGTGGCATTTCAGGCGCCGGGCTCGGAATTTCACGAGACTGGAGTCTTCTCGATCGGCGGAGGGAGAGGACGATTCGAAGAGTGGTCACCTAAGCGATTCTGATACCCGGGCGGAATGTTATGCCCATTTCTTCCGTAGAAGGGGTGGGAGCAATCCGTCAGGGGTGGCGAAATCGGCCATTTACGCGCGCACTCGTTTACGACGCGGGTAGGAGCCGTCGAGCCGCGTCGACGTCGACCTTCGACCGCCGAGAAGGGCCAATTTTGAAAAAAAAAATGCGACCTTCGACCTCAGAGGAGCCGCGTGATCCAGGAGATGTCGCGGCAAAAAAATGCGAATCGCCGGCAGGTATCGAAATTTTGGTGGCCGAAACGATTGATTATTGACTCGGAAATGGCATCCGATCGCCTCGGCAATTGAAGGCGACGAGTGCCTCTGAGTGCCGATTTCGAAAAGAGGTCATATAAGCGATTCTGATATCCGGCGGAAAGTTATGGCCGTTTTACCGAAGGCGTGTGCGAATCCGTGCGCATCGGGAGCTGCTGCCGCCGTCCGGGGAGAGGAATCGGACGCCGGACCGAAATCTTCGAGTCCGGCCCAGGGCCGACCGGGTCGGAGTGCAGATTCGGAATTGGGGCCTCGCGGGGCGGTTCCGATCACGGGTGAGGAAATATCCACATTTTTTGAAGTGGTGCAAAAATCGGTGTACTAGTACACAGCACGAGAGGTGGCATTTCAGGCGCCGGGATCAGAATTTCACTAGACTGGCGTCTTCTCGACCGGCTCGGAGAGTCGATTCCGAAGAGTGGTCACATAAGCGATTCTGATACCCGGGCGGAAAGTTATGCCATTTCTTCCGTAGATGGGGGGTGGGAGCAATCCGTCAGGGGCGGCGAAATCGGCCATTTTCGCGCGCACTCGTTTACGACGCGGGTACGAGCCGTCGGCCGCGTCGACGGCGACCTTCGACCACCGAGAAGGGCCGATTCTGAAAAAAAATGCGACCTTCGACCTCAGAGGAGCCGCGTGTTCCAGGAGACGTCGCGGCAAAAAAACACGAATCGCCGGCAGGAATCGAAATTTTGGCGGCCGAAACGATTGATTTTGACTTGGAAACGGCATTCCGATCGCCTCGGCAACTAAAGGCGACGAGCGCCTCTGAGTGGCGATTTCGAAAGGTGGTCATATAAGCGATTCTGATACCCGGGCGGAAAGTTATGGCCGTTTTACCGAAGGCGTGTCAGAATCCGTGCGCATCGGGAGCCGCTGCCGCCGTCCGGGAGCGGAATCCGGGCGCCGGACCGGAAATCTCCGAGTCCGGCCAAGGGGCGACCGGGTAGGAGTGCAGATTTGGAATTGGGGCCTCGCGGGGGGTTCCGATCACCGGGCGAGGAAATATCCACGTTTTTTCGAAGTGGTGTAAAAAACGGTGTACTAGTACACACTCCCCGAGCTGGCATTTCAGGCGCCGGGCTCGGAATTTCACGAGACTGGAGTCTTCTCGACTGGCTCGGGGAGACGATTCCGAAGAGTGGTGACATAAGAGATTCTGATACCCGGGCGGAATGTTATGCCCATTTCTTCCGTAGAAGGGGTGGGAGCAATCCGTCAAGGGTGGCGAAATCGGCCATTTTCGCGCGCACTCGTTTACGACGCGGGTAGGAGCCGTCGGGCCACGTCGACGGCGACCTTCAACCTCCGAGAAGGGCCGATTCTGAAAAAAACGCGACCTTCGACCTCAGAGGAGCCGTGTGATCCAGGAGACGTTGCGGCAAAAAAACGTGAATCGCCGGCAGGAGTCGAAATTTTGGTGGCCGAAACGATTGATTTTTGACTCGGATATGGCATCCGATCGCCTTGGCAATCGAAGGCGACGAGCGCCTCTGAGTGCCGATTTCGAAAAGTGATCATATAAGCGATTCCGATGCCGGGCGGAAAGTTATGGCCGTTTTACCGAAGGGGGGTGTCGGAATCCATGCGCATCGGGAGCCGCTGCCGCCCTCCGAGAGCGGAATCCGAGCGCCGGACAGGAAATCTCCGAGTCCAGCCCAGGGCCGACCGGGTCGGAGCGGGTCGGAGTGCCGATTCGGAATTGGGGGCCTGCGGGCGGTTCCGATCACCGGGCGAGGAAATATCCACGTTTTACCGAAGTGGTGCGAAAATTGGTTGGTGTACTAATACACACGCCCCGAGGTGGCATTTCGGGCGCTGGGCTTGAAATTTCACGAGACTGGCGTCTTCTCGACGGCTCGGAGAGACGATTCCGAAGAGTGGTCACTTAAGCGATTCTAATACCCGGGCGGAAAGTTATGCCCATTTCTTCCGTAGATGGGGTGGGAGCAATCCGTCATGGGTGGCGAAATCGGCCATTTTCTCGCGCACACATCGTTTACGAGCGGGTAGCAGCCACGGGCCGTGTCGACGGTGACCTTCGACCGCCAGAAGTGCTGATTCTGAAAAAAACGCAACCTTCGACCTCAGAGGAGCCGTGTGATCCAGGACGTCACGGCAAAAAAACGCGAATCGCCGGCAGGAATCGAAATTTTGGTGCCGAAACGATTGATTTTCGACTCAAAAATGGCGTCCGATCGCCTCGGCAATCAATTGCGAAGAGCATCTGAGTGCCGATTCTGAAAGTGGTCATATAAGCTATTCCGATGCCCGGGCGGAAAGTTATGACCGTTTTAACCGAAGGCATGTCGGAATCCGTGCGCATCGAGAGCCGCTGCCGCCCTCCGGGAGCGGAATCTGGGCGCCGACAGGAAATCTGGGCGCCGTAGATGGGGTGGGAGCATCCGTCATGGGTAGCGAAATCGGCCATTTTCTCACGCACCTCGTTTACGACGCGGGTAGCAGCCGCCGGGCCGCGTCGACGGCGACCTCGACCGCCAAGAATTGCTGATTCTGAAAAAAACGTGACCTTCGACCTCAGAGGAGCCGCGTGATCCAGGAGACGTCGCAGCAAAAAAATGCAAATCGCCGACAGGAATCGAAATTTTGGTGGCCGAAACATTGATTTTTTGACTTGGATATGGCATCCGATCGCCTCGGCATTCGAAAGCGGCGAGCGCCTCTGAGTGCCGATTTCGAAAAGTGGTCAAATAAGCGATTCCGATGCCCGGGCGGAAAGTTATGGTCGTTTTAACCAAAGGTGTGTCGGAATCCATGCGCATCGGGAGCCGCTGCCGCCCTCCGGGAGCGGAATTCGGCGCCGGCTTGGAAATCTCCGAGTCCGGCCAGGGCCGACCGGCGGAGTGCAGATTCGGAATTGGGGCCTCGCGGCGGTTCTGATCACCGGGCGAGGAAATATCCACGTTTTTTCGAAGTGGTGCAAAAATCGGTGTACTAGTACACACGCCCCGAGGTGGCATTTCAGGCGCCGGGCTCGGAATTTCACGAGACTGGAGTCTTCTCGACCGGCTCGGAGAGACGATTCCGAAGAGTGGTCACATAAGCGATTCTGATACCCGGCGGAAGTTATGCCCATTTCTTCCGTAGAGGGGGTGGGAGCAATCCGTCAGGGGTGGCGAAATCGGCCATTTTCGCGCCGCAAACTCGTTTACGACGCGGGTAGAGCCGTCGAGCCACGTCGACGGCGACCTTCGACCGCCGAGAAGGGCCAATTCTGAAAAAAAATGCCACCTTCGACCTCAGAGGAGCCGCGTGATCCAGGAGATGTCGCGGCAAAAAATGCGAATCGCTGGTAGGATCGAAATTTTGGTTGCCAAAACGATTGATTATTGACTCGAAAATGGCATCCGATCGCCTCGGCAATTGAAGGCGACGAGCGCCTCTGAGTGCCGATTTTGAAAGTGGTCATATAAGCGATTCTGATACCCGGGCGGTAAGTTATGGCCGTTTTACCGAAGGCGTGTCCGAATCCGTTCGCATCGGGAGCTGCTGCCGCCGTCCGGAGCGTAATCCGACGCCGACCGGAAATCTTCGAGTCCGACCCAGTCCGACCGGGTCGGAGTGCCAATTCGGAATTGGGGCCTCGCGGGCGGTTCTGATCACCGGGCGAGGAAATATCCACGTTTTACCGAAGTGGTGCGAAAATCGGTGTACTAATACACACGCCCCGAGGTGGCATTTCGGGCGCCGGGCTCGAATTTTCATGAGAGTGGCGTCTTCTCGACCGGCTCAGAGAGACGATTCCGAAGAGTGGTCACTTAAGCGATTCTAATACCCGGCGGAAAGTTATGCCCATTTCTTCCGTAGATGGGGTGGGAGCAATCCGTCATGGGTAGCGAAATCGGCCATTTTCTCGTGCACCAGCGTTTACGACGCGGGTAGGAGCCGTCGGACCGCGTCGACGGCGACCTTCGACCGTCAAGAAGGGCCGATTCTGAAAAAAATGCGACCTTCATCCTCAGAGGAGCCGCGTGATCCAGGAGACGTCGTGGCAAAAAAACGCGAATCACCAGAAAGAACCGAAATTTCGGTGGCCGAAACGATTGATTTTCGACTCAGAAACGGCATCCGATCGCTAAGGCAATTGAAGGCGACGAGCGCCTCTGAGTGCCGATTCCGAAAAATGGTCATATAAGCGATTCCGATGCCGGGGCGAAAAGTTATGGCCGTTTTACCGAGGCTGTCAGAATCCGTGCGCATCGGGAGCCGCTGCCGCCCTCCGGGAGCGGAATCTGGGCGTCGGACAGGAAATCTTCGAGTCCGGCGCATGGCCGACCGGGTCGGAGTGCCGATTCAGAATTGGGGCCTCGCGGGCGGTTCCGATCACCGGGCGAGGAAATATTCACGTTTACCGAAGTGGTGCGAAAATCAGTGTACTAGTACACACGCCTCGAGGTGGCATTTTGGGCGTCGGGCTCGAAATTTTGAGAGACTGGCATCTTCTCTCTCGACCGGCTCGGAGAGACGATTTCGAAGAGTGGTCACATAAGCGATTCTGATACCCGGCGGAAAGTATGCCCATTTTTTTCGTAGAAGGGGGTGGGAGCAATCCGTGAGGGTGCGAAATCGGCCATTTTCGCGCGCACTCGTTTACGATGCGGGGAGGAGCCGTCGGGCCGCGTCGATGGCGACCATCGACCGCTGAGAGAAGGGCGACTGTGGGCGGCAGCCCCGAAGGGGAGCCGCGTGTTCCAGGAGACTTCGTGGTAAAAAAATGCGAATCGCCAGCAGGAACCAAAATTTCGGTGGCCGAAACGATTGATTTTCGACTCGGAAACGGCGTCCGATCGCCTCGGCAATCATGGGCGACGAGCGTCTCTGAGTGCCGATTACAAAAAGTGGTCATATTAGTGATTCCGATGCCCGGGCGGAAAGTTATGGTCGTTTTAAACCGAAGGCGTGTCGAAATCCGTGCGCATCGGGAGCCGCTGCCGCCCTCCGGGAGCGGAATCCGGGCGCCGGACAGGAAATCTCCGAGTCCGGCCCGGGCAGACCGGGTCGGAGTCCCGATTCGGAATTGGGGCCTCGCGGGCGGTTCCGATCACCGGGCGAGGAAATATCAACGTTTTACTGAAGTGGTGCAAAATCAGTGTACTAGTACACACGCACCGAGTCGCATTTCGGGCAACGGGCTCAGAATTTCACGAGACGGGCGTCTTCTCGACCGGTTCGGAGAGACGATTCCGAAGAGTGGTCACATAAGCGAATCTGATACCCGGGCGGAAAGTTATGCCCATTTCTTCCATAAAGGGGTGGGAGCAATCCGTCAAGGGTGACGAAATCGGCCATTTTCGCGCGCACATATCGTTTACCGACGCGGGTAGGAGCCGTCGGGCCGCGTCGACGGCGACCTTCGACCGCCAAGAAGGGCCGATTCTGAAAAAAATGTGACCTTCGTCCTCAAGGAGCCGCATGATCCAGGAGACGTCGCGGCAAAAAATGCGAATCGCCGGAGGAACCGAAATTTTGGTGGCCGAAACGATTGATTTTCGACTCAGAAACGGCATCCGATCGCCTCGGCAATTGAAGTCGACGAGCGCCTCTGAGTGCCGATTCCGAAAAATGGTCATATAATTGATTCCGATGCCGGGGCGAAAAGTTATGGCCGTTTTAACCGAAGGCGTGTCGGAATCCGTGCGCATCGGGAGCCGCTGCCGCCCTCCGGGAGCGGAATCCGGGCGCAGGACCGGAAATCTCCAAGTCCAGCCCAGAGCCGACCGGGTCGGAGTGCAGATTCGGAATTGGGGCCTCGAGGGCGGTTCTGATCACTGGGCGAGGAAATATCCACGTTTTACCGAAGTGGTGCAAAAATCGGTGTACTAGTACATACGCCCCGAGGTGGCATTTCGGGCACCGGGCTCGAAATTTCACGAGACTGGCGTCTTCTCGACCGGCTCGGAAAGACGATCCGAAGAGTGGTCACATAAGCGATTCTGATACCCGGCGGAAAGTTATGCCCATTTCGTCCGTAGAAGGGGTGGGAGCAATCCGTCAGGGGTGGCGAAATTGGCCATTTTCGCCCCGCACTCGTTTACGACGCGGAGGAACCGTCGGGCCACGTCGACGGCGACCTTCGACAGCCGAGAAGGGCCGACTGGGCGGCGGCCCCCGCAGGGGGCCGCATGATCCAGGAGACGTCGCGGTAAAAAATTGCGAAACGCCGGAAGGACCCAAAATTTCGGTGGCCGAAACGATTGATTGCGACGAGCGGCTCTGAGTGCCGAATCCAAAAAGTGGTCATATAAGCGATTCCGATGCCCGGGCGGAAAGTTATGGCCGTTTTACTGAAGGCGTGTCAGAATCCGTGCGCATCGGGAGCCGCTGCCGCCCTCCGGGAGCGGAATCCGGGCGCCGGACAGGAAATCTTTGAGTCCGGCCAGGGCCGACCGGTTCGGAGTGCCGATTCGGATTGGGGCCTCGCGGACAGTTCCGATCATCGGGCGAGGAAATATCCACTTTTACCGAAGTGGTGCGAAAATCGGTGTACTAGTACACACGCCCCGAGGTGGCATTTTGGGCGCCGTGCTCGGATTTCGAGAGACTGGCGTCTTCTCGACCGGCTCGGAGAGACGATTTCGAAGAGTGGTCACATAAGCGATTCTGATACCTGGGCGGAAAGTTATGCCCATTTCCTCCGTAGAAGGGGGTGGGAGCAATCCGTGAGGGGTGGCGAAATCGGCCATTTTCGCGCGCACTCGTTTACGACGCGGGGAGGAGCCGTCGGGCCGCGTCGACAGGAACTGAAATTTCGGTTGCTGAAACGATTGATTTTCAACTCAGAAATGGCGTCCGATCGCCTCGGCATCAAAGGGCGACTAGCGCCTCTGAGTGCCGATTCTGAAAAGTGATCATATAAGCGATTACGATGCCCGTGCGGAATGTTATGCCGTTTTACCGAAGGCGTGTCAGAATCCGTACGCATCGGGAGCTCCTACCGCCCTCCGGGAGCGGAATCTGGGTGCCGGACCGGAAATCTCCGAGTCCGGCCCAGGGCCGACCGGGTCGGAGTTCCGATTCGGAATTGGGTCCTCGCGGGCGGTTCCGATCACCGGGCGAGGAAATATCCACTTTTTAAAGAAGTGGTGCGAAAATCGATGTACTAGTACACACGCCCCGAGGTGGCAGTTCTTGCGCCGGGCTCGGAATTTCACGAGATTGGCGTCTTCTCGATCGGCTCGGAGAGACGATTCCGAAGAGTGGTCACATAAGCGATTCTGATACCCGGGCGGAAAGTTATGCCCATTTATTCTGTAGAAGAGGGTGGGAGCAATCCGTTAGGGGTGGCGAAATCGGCCATTTTCGCGCGCACTCGTTTACGACGCGGGTAGGAGCCGTCGGGCCGCGTCGACGGCGACCTTCGACCTCAGAGGAGCCGTGTGATCCAGGAGACGTCGCGGCAAAAAAACGTGAATCGCCGATAGGAATCGAAATTTTGGTTGCCGAAACGATTGATTTTCGACTCAAAAATGGCGTCCGATCGCCTCGGCAATTAATTGCGACGAGCGCCTCTGAGTGCCGATTCCGAAAAGTGGTCATATAATCCATTCCGACACCCGGCGGAAAGTTATGGCCGTTTTAACCGAAGGCGTGTCGGAATCCGTGCGCATCAGGAGCCGCTGCCGCCCTCCGGGAGCGGAATCCGGGCACCGGACCGGAAATCTCCGAGTCCGGCCCAGGGCCGACCGGGTCGGAGTGTCGATTCGGAAATGGGGCCTCGCGGGCGGTTCCGATCACCGGACGAGGAAATATCCACGTTTTACCGAAGTGGTGCGAAAATCGGTGTACTAGTACACACGCCCCGAGGTGGCATTTCGGGCCCAGACTCGGAATTTTGCGAGACTGGCGTCTTCTCGACCGGCTCGAAGAGACGATTCCAAAAAGTGGTTACACAGCGATTCCGATACCCGGGGCGGAAAGTTATGCCCATTTCTTCCGCTGGAGGGGTGAGAGTCATCCGTCAGGGGTGGCGAAATCGGCCATTTTCGCGCGCACTCGTTTACGACGCGGGGAGGTGCCGTCGGGCCGCGTCGACGGCGACCTTCCACCGCCGAGAAGGGCCGACTGAGGGCGGCGACCCCGCAGGGGAGCCGCGTGATCCAGGAAGCATCACGGCAAAAAAATGCGAATCGCCGGCAGGATCCGAAATTTCAGAGGCCGAAACGATAGATTTTCGACTCGAAAACGGCGTCCAATCGCCTTGGCAATTGACAGCGACGAGCGCCTCTGAGTGTCGATTCCGAAAAGTGGTCATATAAGCGATTCCGACACCCGGGCGGAAAGTTATGGCTGTTTTACCATAGGCGTGTTGGAATCCATGCGCATCGGGAGCCGCTGCCGCCCTCCGGAAGCGGAATCTGGGCGCCGACCGAAATCTCCGAGTCCGGCCCAGGGCTGACCGGGTCGGGGTGCCAATTAGGAATTGGGGCCTCGCGGGCGGTTCCGATCACCGGCGAGGAAATATCCACGAGGTGGTGCGAAAATCGGTGTACTAGTACACACGCCCCGACGTGGCATTTCGGGCGCGTGATTCGGAGTTTCGCGAGACTGGCGTCTTCTCGACCGCTTCGGAGAGACGATTCCGAAAAGTGGTCACACAAGCGATTTCGATACCCGGGCGGAAAGTTATGCCCATTTCTTCCGCTGGAGGGGGTGAGAGTCATCCGTCAGGGGTGGCGAAATCGGCCATTTTTGCGCGCACTCGTTTACGACGCGGGGAGGAGCCGTTGGGCCGCGTCGACGGCGACCTTCGACCGCCGAGAAGGGCCGACTGAGGGCGGCGACCCCGCAGGGGATCCGCATGATCCAGGAAGCGTCACGGCAAAAAAATGTGAATCACCAGCAGGAATCGAAATTTCGGAGGCCGAAACAATGGAGTTTTGACTCGAAAACGGCGTCCGATCGCCTTGGCAATCAAATGCGACGAGCGACTCTGAGTGCCGATTCCGAAAAGTGGTCATATAAGTGATTCCGACACCCGGGCGGAAAGTTATGGCCATTTTACCGAAGGCGTGTCGTAATCCGTGTGCATCGGGAGCCGCTGCCGCCCTCTGGGAGCAGAATCCGAGCGTCGGACCGGAAATCTCCGAGTCCGGCCCAGGGCCGACCCGGTCGGAGTGCCGATTCGGAATTAGGGCCTCGCGGGCGGTTCCGATCACCGGCGAGGAAATATCCACATTTTACCGAATTGGTGTGAAAATCGGTGTATTAGTACACACGCCCCGAGGTGGCATTTCGGGCGCCCGACTCGAATTTCGCGAGACTGGCGTCTTCTTGACCGGCTCGGAGAGATGATTCTGAAAGTGGTCACACAAGCGATTCCGATACCCGGGCGAAAGTTTTGCCCATTTCTTTCTTCGCTGAAGGGGGTGAGAGTCATCAGTCAGGGTGGCGAAATCGGCCATTTTCGCGCGCACTCGTTTCGTTTACCGCGCGGGGAGCCGTCGGGCCACGTCAACGGCGACCTTCGACTGCCGAGAAGGGCCGACTGAGGGCGGCGACCCCGCAGGGCATCCTGTGATCCAGGAAGCGTCACGACAAAAAATGCTAATCGCCGGCAGGAACCAAAATTTCGGAGCCGAAACATGGATTTTTGACTCGAAAACGGCGTCCGATCGCCTTGGCAATTGAGAGCGACGAGCGCCTCTGAGTGTCGATTCCAAAAAGTGGTCATATAGCGATTCCGACACCCGGCGGAAATTTATGGATGTTTTACCGAAGGCGTGTCGGAATCCGTGCGCATCGGGAGCCGCTGCCGCCCTCCGGGAGCGGAATCCGGCGCCGGACCGGAAATCTCCAAGTCCGGCCCAGGGCGACCGGGTCGGAGTGCCGATTCGGAATTGGGGGCTCGCGGGCGGTTCCGATCACCGGGTGAGTTCCGATCGCCCGTGGATCGGAACCGCCCGCGAGGCCCCAATTCCGAATCGGCACTCCGACCCGGTCGGCCCTGGGCCGGACTTGGAGATTTCCGGTCCGGCGCCCGGATTCCGCTACCGGAGGGCGGCAGCGGATCCCGATGCGCACGAATTTCGACACGCCTTCGGTAAAACGGCCATAACGTTCTGCCCGGGCCTCGGAATCGCTTATATGGCCACTTTTCGGAATCAGAACTCAGAGGCGCTCGTCGCCCCCAATTGCCGAGGCGATCGGACGCCATTTCTAAGTTGAAAATCAATCATTTCGGCCACCGAAATTTTGGTTCCTTCCGGCGATTCGCATTTTTTTGCCGCGAAGTCTCCCGATCACGCGGCTCCCCTGCGGGGCCGCCGCCCACAGTCGGCCCTTCTCGGCGGTCGAAGGTCACTGTCGACGCGGCCCGACGGCTCCTCCCTGCGTCGTAAACGAGTGCGCACGAAAATGGCCGATTTCGCCACCCCTGACGGATTGCTCCCACCCCTTTCTACGGAAGAAATGTGCATAACTTTCCGCCTGGGTATCAGAATCGCTTATGTGACCACTCTTCGGAATCGTCTCTCCGAGCCGGTCGAGAAGACGCCAGTCTCGCAAAAATCCGAGCCCGGCGCCCGAAATTTCACCTCGGGGCGTGTGTACTAGTACACCGATTTTCGCACCACTTCGTAAAACGTGGATATTTCCTCGCCCGGTGATCGGAACCGCCTGCGAGGCCCCAATTCCGAATCGGCACTCCGACCCGTCGGCCCTAGTGGCCGGACTCGGAGATTTCCGGTCCGGCGCCCAGATTCCGCTCCCGGAGGGCGGCAGCGACTCCCGATGCGCACGGATTCCGAGACGCCTTCGGTAAAACGGCCATAACTTTCCGCCCGGCATCGAAATCGCTTATATGACCACTTTTCGGAATCGGCACTCAGAGGCGCTCGTCCTCGATTGCCGAGGGGATCGGATGTCGTTTCTGAGTCGAAAATCCATCGTTTCGGCCACAAAAATTTTAGTTCCTTCTGGCGATTCGCATTTTTTTGCCGGCGACGTCTCCTGGATCACGCGGCTCCCCTGCGCGGCCGCCGCCCACAGTCGGCCCTTCTCGGCGGTAGAAGGTCGCCGTCGACGCCGCCCGACTCCTCCCCGCGTCGTAAACGAGTGCGCACGAAAATGGCCGATTTCGCCACCCCTGACGGATTGCTCCCACCCCTTTCTACGGAAGAAATGTGCATACTTTCCGCCTGGGTATCAGAATCGCTTATGTGACCACTCTTCGGAATCGTCTCTCCGAGCCGGTCGAGAAGACGCCAGTCTCGCAAAAATCCGAGCCCGGCGCCCGAAATTTCACCTCGGGGCGTGTGTACTAGTACAACCGATTTTCGCACCACTTCGGTAAAACGTGATATTTCCTCGCCCGTGATCGTAACCGCCTGCGAGGCCCCAATTCCGAATCGGCACTCCGACCCGTTCGCCTAGGGCCGGACTCGGAGATTTCCGGTCGTCGCGCCCCAGATTCCGCTCCCGGAGGGCGGCAGCGACTCCCGATGCGCACGGATTCCGAGACGCCTTCGGTAAAACGGCCATAACTTTCCGCCCGGCATCGAAATCGCTTATATGACCACTTTTCGGAATCGGCACTCAGAGGCGCTCGTCCTCGATTGCCGAGGGGATCGGATGTCGTTTCTGATCGAAAATCCATCGTTTCGGCCACAAAAATTTTAGTTCCTTCTGGCGATTCGCTTTTTTTTGCCGCGACGTCTCCTGGATCACGCGGCTCCCCTGCGCGGCCGCCGCCCCCAGTCGGCCCTTCTCGCGGTAGAGGTCGCCGTCGACGCCGCCCGACGGCTCCTCCCCGCGTCGTAACGAGTGCGCACGAAAATGGCCGATTTCGCCACCCCTGACGGATTGCTCCCACCCCCTTCTACGGAAGAAATGGGCATAACTTTCCGCCCGGGTATCAGAATCGCTTATGTGACCACTCTTCGGAATCGTCTCTCCGAGCCGGTCGAGAAGACGCCAGTCTCCAGAAATTTCGAGCCCGGCGCCCAAAATGCCACCTCGGGGCGTGTGTACTAGTACACTGATTTTCGCACCACTTCGGTAAAACGTTGATATTTCCTCGCCCGGTGATCGGAACCGCCCGCGAGGCCCCAATTCCGAATCGGCACTCCGACCCGGTCGGCCCTGGGCCGGACTCGGAGATTTTCGGTCCGGCGCCCAGATTCTGCTCCCGGAGGGCGGCAGCGGCTCCCGATGCGCACGGATTCCGACACGCCTTCGGTAAAACGGCCATAACTTTCTGCCCGGGCATCGGAATCGCTTATATGACCACTTTTCGGAATCGGCACTCAGAGGCGCTCTTCACCCTTGATTTTTGAGGCGATTGGACGCCGTTTGCGAGTCGAAAATCCATCGTTTCGGCCACTAAAATTTTGGTTCCTTCCGGCAATTCGCATTTTTTTGCCGCGACGTCTCCTGGATCACGCGGCTCCCCTACGAGGCCGCCGCCCACAGTCGCCCTTCTCGGCGGTCGAAGGTCGCCGTCGACGCGGCCCGACGGCTCCTCCCGCGTCTAAACGATGCGCACGAAAATGGCCGATTTTGCCACCCCTGACGATTGCTCCCACCCCTTCTACAGAAGAAATGGGCATAACTTTCCGCCCGGGTATCAGAATCACTTATGTGACCACTCTTCGGAATCGTCTCTTCGAGCCGGTCGAGAAGATGCCAGTCTCGCAAAATTTCGATCGCGGCGCCCGAAATGCCAACTCGGGGCATGTGTACTAGTACACCGATTTTCGCACCACTTCGGTAAAATGTGGATATTTCCTCGCCCGGTGATCGGAACCGCCCGCGAGGCCCCAATTCCGAATCGGCACTCCGACTCGGTCGGCCCTGGGCCGGACTTGGAGATTTCCTGTCTGGCGCCCGATTCCGCTCCCAGAGGGCGGCAGCGGCTCCCGATGCGCACGGATTCCGACACACCTTCGTTAAAACGGCCATAAAGTTCTGCCGGGGCATCGGAATCGCTTATATGACCACTTTTCGTAATCGGAACTCAGGCGCTCGTCACCCTCAATTTCCGAGGCGATCGGACGCCGGTTCTAAGTTGAAAATCAATCATTTCGGCCACCGAAATTTCGGTTCCTTCCGGCGATTCGCATTTTTTTGCCGCGATGTCTCCTGGATCACGCGGCTCCCCCTGCGCGGCCGCCGCCACAGTCGGCCCTTCTCGGAGGTCGAAGGTCGCCGTCGACGCGGCCCGACGGCTCCTCCCGCGTCGTAAACGAGTGCGCGCGAAATGGCCGATTTCGCCACCCCCTGACGATTGCTCCCACCCCCTTCATCATCATCTCATCATCATCAGAGCCTTATCCCATTATTTGGGTCGGCTACATAATCCTTTTCCGCCAAAGATTTCTATCAAGTGCTATAGTCGTGTTTAAACTCAAAAGTCCAAATCCTTCTTAATAACATCGCACCATCTCATTTTAGGCCTTCCCCTAGCTCTTTTACTATCATCCACTAAAATTTGGTCACATCTTTTAACCGGTGCCGAGTTAGGGCGACGGCACACGTGTCCAAGCCACCTAAGTCTATTTTCTCTCATTTTTCTATCAATTGGAGCTATCCCCAATCCTCACGGAAGCGCTCATTCCTAATCTTATCTTTCTTAGTCTTACCACACATCCATCTCAGCATCCTCATCTCTGCTACACATATTTTTTTTACGTGCCCAACACTCCGTGCCATATAATAATGCAGGCCTCACTGCCGTTCTATAAAACTTTCCTTTATTTCACTGGTATACGACGATCGCAAAGGACTCCTGATGCACTTCTCCACTTTACCCAACCTGCCTTAATCCTGTGTCCACATCGTCATAAATCTCCCCATTCTCTTGGATGATAGATCCCAAGTATCGAAAGCTACTACTCTTAGAATATCTTGACCATCAATTTGAACCACATCTCCTTGAGGAACCCTTTGATTACTATAATTACAGTGCATAAACTCGACTTACTCCTACTAATTTTAAAAACCTTTAGACTCCAAAGCATGTCTCCAACTTCTAACTTAACATTTAAACCATCAATACTCTCATCAGTTAAGACAATATCATCTGCAAATAGCATACACCAAGGGATATCATCATGCAAATGTTTTTGTCACTCATCTATAACCAGAGCAAAGAGATATGGATTAGGGCAGAACCTTGATGCAAACCTATAGTGACCGGAAATTCACAGGTCTCTCAGTAATAGTTCTCACACTAGTAGTAGCACCCTCGTACATGTCCTGAATCAAGTCAACATATCCTTGAGAGACTCCCCTCTTTGTTAATGCCCACCAAATCAAGTCTCTCGTACTCGATCATAGCCTTCTCCAAATCAGAAAAACCATATATAAATTCTTCTCATCTCTCTATACTTCTCCATTAACTGACGCAATAAAAATATATCTTCTGTAGAGATCTACTAGGCATAAAACCAAATGATTTTCTGATATACTAGTCATGCATCGCACTCGGCTCTCGATTACTCTTTCCCAAAGTTTCATAGTGTGACTCATAAGCTTAATTCTGCGGTAATTATTACAGCTTTGAATATCCCCTTTGTTTTTATAGAAAGGAACTACAACACTTTTTCTCCATTCTTCTGGCATTCTCTGTTCCTTTAAAATTTTATTGAAAACTTAGTTAACCATTTAATACCAATGTCTCCTAAGCCTTTCCACACTTCAATAGGTATGCCATCCGGTCCTAAGGCCTTACCCATTTCATTTTTCTTAAAGCATCGCCCACTTCTGACATCTTAATACGCCTGAAATACTGATACTTATCAAATTTTGTTGACTCTTGATTCTCTTCTAAGGAGGCATCCTTAAAAACATTTTCATTAAGTAATTTCTGAAAATAGTTATACCATCTCTCTTTAACCTCTAGATCCTTAACCAAAACCTTTTGATCTTCATCCTTAATGCAACGAACATGATCTAAGTCTCTACTCTTTCCTTTCTCTTAATTTAGCAAGTTTAAAATGTCTTTTTCTCCCTCTCGAGTTCTTAATTTTTATAAATTCTTCATACGCCTTGGACTTAACTTCACTAACTATTCTTTTAGCCCTCTTTTTAGCTATTTTATAAGCTTCTAAAGTTTGATTATTCTTGTTTGTTTGCCAAGCTTTAAAACAATCTCTTTTAGCTCTAATGGTGTTTTGAATTTCCTCACTCCACCACCAAGTCTCTCTTTCTATATTCCTTTACCTTTAGATTTACGTAAGAGTTGATTTGCTACATTTTTTATACAATTTGTGACATTATTCCACATTACATTAACTTCTTGATCTAAATTCCAGATATTTTCTTTTACTAGGTGATTTTTAAATGTTTCTAAATTTTTACTTTTCAAATTCCACCACTTAATCTTAGCACATTATTTATTATGGTTTTTCTTTTAAATTTTGGAATACGAACATCTATTACTAGTAACCTATGTTGTGGGCTAAACTCTCTCCAGGAATAACTTTGCAATCTTTACACAAAACTCTATCAGCCTTTCTAATAAGAAAATAGTCAATTTGGCTCCTATGTGTTCCACTCTTGTAAGTTATTAGGTGTTCGTCTTTCTTCTTAAAGAATGTGTTAGCAATTACTAGATCATACGCCATAGCAAACTCAAGATACTAGTACCCATGTCATTTCTCTCGCCAAAACCAAATCCTCCATGAATCCTCTCATATCCTATATTACTTTCACCCACATGACCATTAAGATCCCCACCAATAAAATTTTCTCTTCACTAGGATATTTTGGATCAATCTATCATAGCCTCCCAAAAATGCTTTTTAATGCTCTCTTCTAAACCCCTTGTGGTGCATATGCACTAACTACATTCAAAGTAGCCTCACCTACGATAAGTTTTATTAGATAAGTCTATCTCCCATCTATTAACTTCTACAACTTTCTCTTTTAAGTCTTTATCTATTATTATGGCCACACCATTTCTAGAGTTACTAGTTCTTGTATACCAAATTTTATAACCATCAATATCTTTAGCTTTAGATCCTTCCACCTAGTTTCCTGTAGACAAGCTATGCTAACCCTTCTATCCCTCATTAACTTGACCAACTCCAAACCCTTACCTGTTAAAGTTCCTATTTCCAAGTAGCTAGACGAATCCTATGTTTTTGGACTAACTTCTTTACCCGTGTACGTCCAACCCCACACGGGAACCCTTGCCTATTTGACACCGCAATCGGGCGCCATCGCGGCGCGTCGCTTATGGGGAACGCCCTAGCCCCTTCCACGGAAGAAATGGACATAACTTTCCGCCCGGGTATCAGAATCGCTTATGTGACCACTCTTCGGAATCGTCTCTCCGAGCCGGTCGAGAAGACGTCAGTCTCGTGAAATTCTGAGCCCGACGCCCGAAATGCCACCTCGGGGTGTGTGTACTAGTACACCGATTTTTGCACCACTTCGGTAAAACGTGGATATTTCCTCGCTTGGTGATTGGAACTGCCCGCGAGGCCCCAATTCTGAATCGACACTCCGACCCGGTCGGACCTGGGCTGGACTCGGAGATTTCCGGTCCGGCGCCCGGATTCCGCTCCCGGAGGGCGGCAGCGGCTCCCGATGCGCACAGATTCCGACACGCCTTCGGTAAAACGGCCATAACTTTCTGCCCGGGCATCGGAATCGCTTATATGACCACTTTTCGGAATCGACACTCAGAGGCGCTCGTCGCCCTAAATTGCCGAGGCGATCGGACGCCATTTATAAGTCGAAAATCCATTGTTTCAGCCACCGAAATTTCGATTCCTTCCGGTGATTCACGTTTTTTTGCCACGACATCTCCTGGATCATGCTGCTCCCTTGCGGGGCCGCCGCCCACAGTAGGCCCTTCTCGGCGGTCGAAGGTCGCCGTCGACGTGGCCCGACGGCTCCTCCCCGCGTCATAAACGAGTGCGCACAAAAATGGCCGATTTCGCCACCCCTGACGGATTGCTCCCACCCCCTTCTATGGAAGAAATGGGCATAACTTTCCGCCTGGGTATCAGAATCGCTTATGTGACCACTCTTCGGAATCGTCTCTCCGAGCCGGTCGAGAAGACGGCAGTCTCGGGAATTCCGAGCCCGGAACCCGAAATGCCACCTCGGGGCGTGTGTACTAGTACACCGATTTTCGCACCACTTCGGTAAAACGTGGATATTTCCTCGCTCGGTGATCGGAACCGCCCGCGAGGCCCTAATTCCGAATCGGCACTCCGACCCGGTCGGCCCTGCGCCAGACTCGGAGATTTCCTGTTCGGCGCCCGGATTCCGCTCCCGGAGGGCGGCAGCGGCTCCCGATGCGCACGGATTCCGACACGCCTTCGGTAAAACGGCCATAACTTTCCGCCCGGGCATCGAAATCGCTTATATGACAACTTTTCGGAATCGGCACTCAGAGGCGCTCGTCGCCCTCGATTGCCGAGGAGATCGGACGCCGTTTCAAAGTCAAAAATCAATCGTTTCGGCCACCGAAATTTCGGTTCCTTCCGGCAATTCGCGTTTTTTTGCCGCGATGACTCCTGAATCACGCGGCTCCCCTGCGGGGCCGCCGCCCACAGTCGGCCCTTCTCGGCGGTCGAAGTTCGCCGTCGACGCGGCCCGACGGCTCCTCCCCGCGTCGTAAATGAGTGCGCGCGAAAATGGTCGATTTCGCCACCCCTGACGGATTGCTCCCACCCCCTTCTACGGAAGAAATGGACATAACTTTCCGCCCGGGTATCAGAATCGCTTATGTGACCACTCTTCGGAATCGTCTCTCCGAGCCGGTCGAGAAGACGTCAGACTCACAAAATTCCGAGCCCGGCGGCCGAAATGCAACCTCGGCGCGTGTGTACTAGTACACCGATTTTCGCACAACTTCGGTAAAACGTGGATATTTCCTCGCTCGGTGATCGGAACCGCCCGCGAGGCCCTAATTCCGAATCGGCCCTCCGACCCGGTTGGCCCTGGGCCGGACTCAGAGATTTCCGGTCTGGCGCCCGGATTCCGCTCCCGGAGGGCGGCAGCGGCTCCCGATGCGCACGGATTCCGACACGCCTTTGGTAAAGCGGCCATAACTTTCCGCCCGGGCATCGGAATCGCTTATATGACCACTTTTCGGAATCGGCACTCAGAGGCGCTCGTCGCCCTCAATGTCCGAAGAGATCGGACACCGTTTCTAAGTCAAAAATCAATCATTTCGGCCACCGAAATTTTGGTTCCTTACGGCAATTCGCGTGTTTTTGCCGCGATGTCTCCTGGATCACGTGGCTCCCCTGCGGGGCGCGCCCACAGTCGGCCCTTTTCGTCGGTCGAAGGTCGCCGTCGACGCGGCCCGACGTCTCCTCCCCACGTCGTAACGACCCCGTGCGCACGAAAATGGCCGATTTCGCCACCCCTCACGGATTGCTCCCACCCCCTTCTACGTTAGAATTGGGCATAACTTTTCGCCAGAGTATCAGAATCGCTTATGTGACAACTCTTCGGAATCGTCTCTCCGAGCTGGTCGAGAAGACGTCAGTGTCGCGAAATTCCGAGCCCGGCGCCCGAAATGCCACCTCGGGGCGTGTGTACTAGTACACCAATTTTCGCACCACTTCGGTAAAACGTGGATATTTCCTCGCCCGGTGATCGAAAACCGCCGCGAGGCCCCAATTCCGAATCGGCACTCCGACCCGGTCGGCCCTGGGCTGGACTCGGTGATTTCCGGTCCTGCGCCCGGATTCCCTTCCCGGAGGGCGGCAGCGGCTCCCGATGCGCACAGATTTCAACACGCCTTCGATAAAACGGCCATAACTTTCCGCCCGGGCATCGGAATCGCTTATATCACCACTTTTCGGAATCGGCACTCAGAGGCGCTCGTCGCCTTGCATTGCCGAGGCGATCAGACGCCGTTTCTGAGTCGAAAATCAATCGTTTCGGCCACCGAAATTTCGATTCCTTCTGGCGATTCACATTTTTTTGCAGCGATGTCTCCTGGATCACGCGGCTCCCCTGCGGGGCCGCTGCCCACAGTCGGCCCTTCTCGGCGGTCGAAGGTCTCCGTCGACGCGGCCCGACGGCTCCTCCCCGCGTCGTAAACGAGTGCGCACGAAAATGGCCGATTTCGCCACCCCTGACGGATTGCTCCCACCCCCTTCTACGGAAGAAATGGACATAACTTTTCGCCCGGGTATCAGAATCGCTTACGTGACCACTCTTCGGAATTGTCTCTCCGAGCCGGTCGAGAAGACGTCAGTCTCGCGAAATTCCGTGCCCGGCGCCTGAAATGCCACCTCGGGGCGTGTGTACTAGTACACCGATTTTTGCACCACTTCGGTAAAACGTGGATATTCCTCGCTCGGTGATCGGAACCGCCCGCGAGGCCCTAATTCCGAATCGGCACTCCGACCCGGTCGGCCCTGGGCCGGACTCGGAGATTTTCGGTCCGGCGCCTGGATTTCGCTCCCGGAGGGCGGCAGCGGCTCTCGATGCGCACGGATTCCGACACGCCTTCGGTAAAACGGCCATAACTCTCCGCCCGAGCATCGGAATCGCTTATATGACCACTTTTCGGAATCAGCACTCAGAGGCGCTCGTCACCCTCAATTTCCGAGGCGATGGGACGCCATTTATAAGTCGAAAATCCATTGTTTCGGCCACCAAAATTTCAGTTCCTCCTGGTGATTCACGTTTTTTTGCCGCGACGTCTCCTGGATCACGCGGCTCGCCTGCGGGGCCGCTGCCCACAGTCGGCCCTTCTCGGTGGTCGAAGGTCACCGTCGACGCGGCTCGACGGCTCCTTCCCACGTCGTAAATGAGTGCGCACGAAAATGGCCGATTTCGCCACCCCTGACGGATTGCTCCCACCCCCTTCTACGGAAGAAATGGACATTACTTTCCGCCCGGGTATCAGAATCGCTTATGTGACCACTCTTCGGATTCGTCTCTTCGAGACGGTCGAGAAGATGCCAGTCTCGCGAAATTCCGATCCCAGCGCCCGAAATGCCACCTTGGGGCGTGTGTACTAGTACACCGATTTTCGCACCACTTCGGTAAAACGTGGATATTTCCACGCCCGGTGATCGGAACCGCCCGCAAGGCCCCAATTCCGAATCGGCACTCCGACCCGGTCGGCCCTGGGTCGGACTCGGAGATTTCCTGTCCGTCCGGCGCCCGGATTCCGCTCCCGGAGGGCGGCAGCGGCCACCGATGCGTACGGATTCCGACACACCTTCGGTAAAACGGCCATAACTTTCCGCCCGGGCATCGGAATCGCTTATATGACCACTATTCGGAATCGGCACTCAGAGGCGCTCGTCGCCCTAGTTTGCCGAGGCGATTGGACGCCGTTTCTAAGTCAAAAATCAATCGTTTCGGCCACCGAAATTTCAGTTCCTTTCGGCGATTCCCATTTTTTTGCCGCAATGTCACCTGGATCACGCGGCTTATTTGACAACTCTTGGGAATCGTCTCTCCGAGCCGGCCGAGAAGACGCCAGTCTCGCGAAATTCTGAGCCCAGCGCCTGAAAGCCACCTCGGGGCGTGTGTGTACTAGTACACCGATTTTCGCACCACTTCGGTAAAACGTGGATATTTCCTCGCCCGGTGATCGGAACCGCCCGCGAGGCCCCAATCCGAATCGGCACTCCGACCCGGTCGGCCCTGGGCCGGATCGGAGATTTCCGGTCCTGCGCCGGATTCCGCTCCCGGAGGGCGGCAGCGGCTCCCGATGCGCACAGATTCCGACACGCCTTCGGTATAAAACGGCCATAACTTTCCTCCCGGGCATCGGAATCACTTATATGACCACTTTTCGGAATCGGAACTCAGAGGCGCTCATCGCGCTTCATTGCCGGAAGTTCGGACGCCGTTTCTGAGTCGAAAGAGCAATCGTTTCGGCCACCGAACTTTCAGTTCCTCCGGCGATTCGTGTTTTTTGCCGCGACGTCTCCTGGATCACGCAGCTCCTCTGCGGGGTCGCCTCCCACAGTCGGGCCTTCTCGACGGTCGAAGGTCGCCGTCGACGCGGCTCGACGGCCTCTTCCCACATCGTAAAAACGTGTGCGCACGAAAATGGCCGATTCGCAACCCTGACGGATTGCTCCCACCCCCTTCTACGGAAGAAATGGGCATAACTTTCCGCCCGGGTATCAGAATCGCTTATGTGACCACTCTTCGGAATCGTCTCTTCGAGCCGGTCGAGAAGACGGTCTCGCGAAATTTCGAGCCCAGCGCCCGAAATGCCACTCGGGGCTGGCGTGTGTACTACTACACCGATTTTCGCACCACTTCGGTAAAAGTGGATATTTCCTCGCCCGGTGATCGGAACCGCCCGCGAGGCCCCAATTCCGAATCGGCACTCCGACCTGGTCGGCCCTGGGCTGGACTAGGAGATTTCCTGTCCGGCGCCCGATTCTGCTCCCGGAGGGCGGCGGCAGCGCCTCCCTGCGCACGGATTCCGACACGCCTTCGGAAAAAAACGACCATAACTTTCGCCCGGGCATCAGAATCGGATATGACCACTTTTTGGAATGGCACTCAGAGGCGCTCGTCGCCTCAATTGTCGAGCGATCGGACGCCGTTTTCGAGTCGAAAATCAATCGTTTCGGCACCAAAATTTCGATTCCTGCCGGCGATTTGCATTTTTTGCCGCGACGTCTCCGATCACGCAGCTCCTCTGAGGTCGAAGTTACATTTTTTTCAGAATCGGCTCTTCTCGGCGGTCGAAGGTCACCGTCGACGCGGCCCGACGGCTCTCCTACCCGCGCGTAAACGAGTGCGCGTGCGCGCGAAAATGGCCGATTTGCAACCCCTGACGGATTGCTCCCACCCCCTTCTACGGAAGAAATGGGTATAACTTTTCGCCCGGGTATCAGAATCGCTTATGTGACCACTCTTCGGAATCGTCTCTCCGCGTCGGTCGAGAAGACGCCAGTCTCGTGAAATTCCGACCCCGACGCCCGAAATGCCACCTCGGGGCATGTGTACTAGTACACCGATTTTCTCACCAATTCGGTAAAATGTGGATATTTCCTCGCCCGGTGATCGGAACCGCCTGCGAGGCCCCAATTCCGAATCGGCACTCCGACCGGTCGGCCCTGGGCTGGACTCGGAGATTTCCTGTCCGGCGCCCGGATTCCGCTCCAGGAGGGCTGCAGCGGCTCCCGATGCGCACGGATTCCGACACGACTTCGTTTTTTTAAAACGACCATAACTTTCCGCCCGGGCATCGGAATCGCTTATATGACAACTTTTTGAATCGGACTTCATAGGCGCTCGTCTCCGTCGATTGCCGAGGCGATCGGGCGCTGTTTTTGAGTCGATAATCAATCGTTTCGGCACCAAAATTTCAATTCCTGCCGACGATTCATGTTTTTTTTCCGCGACGTCTCCTGGATCACACGGCTCTTCTGAGGTCGAAGGTCGCATTTTTTTCAGAATCGGCCCTTCTCGGCGGTGGGAAGGTCGCCGTCGACGCGGCCCGACGGTCCTACCCGCGTCGTAAACGATCGTACGAGTGGTAACGCTAGTGCGCGAAGAAAATGACCGATTTCGTCACCCCTGACGGATTGCTCCCCCCCTTCTACGTAAGAAATGGGCATAACTTTCCGCCCGGGTATCAAATCGCTTATGTGACCACTCTTCGGAATCGTCTCTCCGACCGGTCGAGAGAAGACGCAGTCTCGTAAAATTTCGAGCCCGGCGCCCGAAATGCCACCCCGGGGCGTGTGTACTAGTACACCGATTTTCGAACCATTCGGTAAAATGTGGATATTTCTCACCCGGTGATCGGAACCGCCCGCCGAGGCCCCAATTCTGAATCTGCAACTCCGACCCGGTCGGCCCTGGGCCGGACTCGAAGATTTCCGGTCCGGCGCCCAGATTCCGCTCCCGGAGGGCAGGCAGCTGCTCCCGATGTGCACGGATTCTGACACGCCTCGGTAAAACGGCCATAACTTTCCGCCCGGGTATCAGAATCGCTTATATGGACCACTTTTCGAAATCGGCACTCAGAGGCGCGTCGTCTTCAATTGCCGAGGCGATCGGATGCCGTTTCCGCCGAAAATCAATCGTTTCGGCCACCAAAATTTTGATTCCTACCGGCGATTTGCATTTTTTTGCCGCGACGTCCTTCTGGATCACGCAGCTCCTCTGAGGTCGAAGGTCACATTTTTTTCAGAATCGGCCCTTCTCGGTTCGAAGGTTGCCGTCGACGCGGCCCGACAGCTCCTACCGCGTCGTAAACGAGTGCGCGCGAAAATGGCCGATTTCGCCACCCCTGACGGATTGCTCCACCCCCTTTCTACAGAAGAAAAGGCATAACTTTCCGCCCGGGTATCAGAATCGCTTATGTGACCACTCTCTCGGAATCGTCTCTCCGAGCCAGTCGACAAGACGCTAGTCTCGTGAAATTCCGAACCGGCGCCCGAAATGCCACCTCAGGGCGTGTGTATAGTACACCGATTTTTGCACCACTTCGGTATTAAACGTGGATATTTCCTCGCCCGGTGATCGGAACTGCCCGCGAGGCCCCAATTCCGAATCGGCACTCCGACCCGGTGGCCCCTGGGCTGGACTCGGAAATTTCCTGTCCGGCGCCCAGATCCGCTCCCGGAGGGCGGCAGCGGCTCCGATGAGCACGGATTCCGACACGCCTTCGCCTTAAAACGGCCAAAACTTTTCGCCCGGGCATCGGAATCGCTTATATGACCAATTTTTGGAATCGGCACTCAGAGGCGCTCGTCGATCTCGTTTGCTGAGGCGATCGGACGCCGTTTTCGAGTCGAAAATCAATCGTTTCGGCCACCACAAATTTCGATTCCTGCCGGCGATTCACGTTTTTTTGCCTCGACGTCTCCTGGATCACACGGCTCCTCTGAGGTCGAAGGTCGCGTTTTTCAGAATCGGCCCTTCTCGGCGGTCGAAGGTCGTCGTCGGCGCGGCTGACGCTCCTACCCGCGTCGTAAACGAGTGCGCGTGAAAATGGCCGATTTCGCCACCCGTGACGGATTGCTCCCACCCCTTCTACGGAAGAAAGGGCATAACTTCCGCCGGGTATCAGAATCGCTTATGTGACCACTCTTCGGAATCGTCTCTCCGAGCCGGTCGAGAAGACGCCAGTCTCGTAAATTTTCGAGCACGGCGCCTGAAATGCCACCTCGGGGCGTGTGTACTAGTACACCGATTTTCGCCCCACTTCGGTAAAATGTGGATATTTCCTCGCCCGGTGAACGGAACCGCCCGCGAGGCCCCAATTCCGAATCTGCACTCCGACCCGGTCGGTCCTGGGCCGGACTCGGAGATTTTCGGTCTGGCGTCCGGATTCCGCTCCCGGAGGGCGCCAGCGGCTCGCGATGCGCACGGATTCTGACACGCCTTCGGTAAAACGGCCATAACTTTTCGCCCGGGTATCAGAATCGCTTATATGACCACTTTTCGAAATCCGGCACTCAGAGCTTCGCTCGTCGATCACGATTGCCGAGGCGATCGGATGCCGTTTTCGAGTCGAAAATCAATCGTTTCGGCCACCAAAATTTCGATTCCTGCGGCGATTTGCATTTTTTTGCCGCGACGTCTAATGGATCACGCAGCTCCTCTGAGGTCGAAGGTCACATTTTTTTCAGAATCGGCCCTTCTCGGTGGTCGAAGGTCGCCGTCGACGCTGCCGATGGCTCCTACTCGCGTCGTAAACGAAGCTTGTGCGCGCGAAAATGGCCGATTTTGCCACCCCTGACGGATTGCTCCCACCCCTTCTACGAAAGAAATGGACATAACTTCCGCCCGGGTATCAAATCGCTTATGTGACCACTCTTCGGAATCGTCTCTCCGAGCGGTCGAGAAGAAGCTAGTCCGTGAAATTTTGAGCCCGGCGCGCGAAATGCCACCTCGGGGCGTGTGTACAAGTCACGATTTTCGCACCACTTCGGTAAAACGTGGATATTTCCCCGCACGGTGATCGGAACCGCCCGCGAGGCCCCAATTCCGAATCTGCACCCGACCCGGTCGGCCCTGGCCCGGACCCGGAGATTTTCGGTCTTCCGGGCCGGATTCGGAGCCTTCGACTTTTCCG